>OY726525.1:79634325-79811729 GCA_963383655.1 Bathymodiolus septemdierum | reverse complement strand
GATTGGTTGTTTTTAATTATCATACTGTTGAATCATTAGAGTGATTGGTTGTTTTTAATTATCATACTGTTGAATTATTAGAGTGATTGGTTGTTTTTAATTATCATACTGTTGAATCATTAGAGTGATTGCTTGTTTTTAATTATCATACTGTTGGATTATTAGAGTGATTGGTTGTTTTTAATTATCATACTGTTGACTCATTAGAGTGATTGGTTGTTTTTAATTATCATACTGTTGGATTATTAGAGTGATTGGTTGTTTTTAATTATCATACTGTTGAATCATTAGAGTGATTGGTTGTTTTTAATTATCATACTGTTGAATCATTAGAGTGATTGGTTGTTTTTAATTATCATACTGTTGAATCATTAGAGTGATTGGTTGTTTTTAATCATCATACTGTTGAATCATTAGAGTGAATGGTTGTTTTTAATTATCATACTGTTGGATTATTAGAGTGATTGGTTGTTTTTAATTATCATACTGTTGAATCATTAGAGTGATTGGTTGTTTTTAATTATCATACTGTTGAATCATTAGAGTGATTGGTTGTTTTTAATTATCATACTGTTGGATTATTAGAGTGATTGGTTGTTTTTAATTATCATACTGTTGAATCATTAGAGTGATTGGTTGTTTTTAATGATCATACTGTTGAATTATTAGAGTGATTGGTTGTTTTTAATTATCATACTGTTGAATCATTAGAGTGATTGGTTGTTTTTAATTATCATACTGTTGAATCATTAGAGTGATTGGTTGCTTTTAATTATCATACTGTTGGATTATTAGAGTGATTCGTTGTTTTTAATTATCATACTGTTGAATCATTAGATTGATTGGTTGTTTTTAATTATCATACTGTTGAATCATTAGAGTGATTGGTTGTTTTTAATTTGAATCATTAGAGTGATTGGTTGTTTTTAATTATCATACTGTTGAATCATTAGAGTGATTGGTTGTTTTTAATTATCATACTGTTGGATCATTAGAGTGATTGGTTGTTTTTAATTATCATACTGTTGGATCATTAGAGTGATTGGTTGTTTTCAATTATCATACTGTTGAATCATTAGAGTGATTGGTTGTTTTTAATTATCATACTGTTGGATTATTAGAGTGATTGGTTGTTTTTAATTATCATACTGTTGGATTATTAAAGTGATTGGTTGTTTTTAATTATCATACTGTTGGATTATTAGAGTGATTGGTTGTTTTTAATTATCATACTGTTGGATTATTAGAGTGATTGGTTGTTTTTAATTATCATACTGTTGAATCATTAGAGTGATTGGTTGTTTTTAATTATCATACTGTTGAATCATTAGAGTGATTGGTTGTTTTTAATTATCTTACTGTTGGATTATTAGAGTGATTGGTTGTTTTTAATTATCATACTGTTGGATTATTAGAGTGATTGGTTGTTTTTAATTATCATACTGTTGAATCATTAGAGTGATTGGTTGTTTTTAGTTATCATACTGTTGGATTATTAAAGTGATTGGTTGTTTTTAATTATCATACTGTTGGATTATTAGAGTGATTGGTTGTTTTTAGTTATCATACTGTTGGATTATTAGAGTGATTGGTTGTTTTTAATTATCATACTGTTGAATCATTAGAGTGATTGGTTGTTTTTAATTATCATACTGTTGGATTATTAGAGTGATTGGTTGTTTTTAATTATCATACTGTTGGATTATTAGAGTGATTGGTTGTTTTTAATTATCATACTGTTGAATCATTAGAGTGATTGGTTGTTTTTAATTATCATACTGTTGAATCATTAGAGTGAATGGTTGTTTTTAATTATCATACTGTTGGATCATTAGAGTGATTGGTTGTTTTTAATTATCATACTGTTGAATCATTAGAGTGATTGGTTGTTTTTAATTATCATACTGTTGAATCATTAGAGTGAATGGTTGTTTTTAATTATCATACTGTTGGATCATTAGAGTGATTGGTTGTTTTTAATTATCATACTGTTGGATCATTAGAGTGATTGGTTGTTTTTAATTATCATACTGTTGGATCATTAGAGTGATTGGTTGTTTTTAATTATCATACTGTTGAATCATTAGAGTGATTGGTTCTTTTTAATTATCATACTGTTGGATTATTAGAGTGATTGGTTGTTTTTAATTATCATACTGTTGGATTATTAGAGTGATTGGTTGTTTTTAATTATCATACTGTTGGATTATTAGAGTGATTGGTTGTTTTTAATTATCATACTGTTGAATCATTAGAGTGATTGGTTGTTTTTAATTATCATACTGTTGAATCATTAGAGTGATTGGTTGTTTTTAATTATCATACTGTTGAATCATTAGAGTGAATGGTTGTTTTTAATTATCATACTGTTGGATCATTAGAGTGATTGGTTGTTTTTAATTATCATACTGTTGGATCATTAGAGTGATTGGTTGTTTTTAATTATCATACTGTTGAATCATTAGAGTGATTGGTTGTTTTTAATTATCATACTGTTGAATCATTAGAGTGATTGGCTGTTTTTAATTATCATACTGTTGGATTATTAGAGTGATTGGTTGTTTTTAATTATCATACTGTTGGATTATTAGAGTGATTGGTTGTTTTTAATTATCATACTGTTGAATCATTAGAGTGATTGGTTGTTTTTAGTTATCATACTGTTGGATTATTAAAGTGATTGGTTGTTTTTAATTATCATACTGTTGGATTATTAGAGTGATTGGTTGTTTTTAATTATCATACTGTTGGATTATTAGAGTGATTGGTTGTTTTTAATTATCATACTGTTGAATCATTAGAGTGATTGGTTGTTTTTAATTATCATACTGTTGGATTATTAGAGTGATTGGTTGTTTTTAATTATCATACTGTTGGATTATTAGAGTGATTGGTTGTTTTTAATTATCATACTGTTGAATCATTAGAGTGATTGGTTGTTTTTAATTATAATACTGTTGAATCATTAGAGTGAATGGTTGTTTTTAATTATCATACTGTTGGATCATTAGAGTGATTGGTTGTTTTTAATTATCATACTGTTGAATCATTAGAGTGATTGGTTGTTTTTAATTATCATACTGTTGGATTATTAGAGTGATTGGTTGTTTTTAATTATCATACTGTTGGATTATTAGAGTGATTGGTTGTTTTTAATTATCATACTGTTGAATCATTAGAGTGATTGGTTGTTTTTAGTTATCATACTGTTGGATTATTAAAGTGATTGGTTGTTTTTAATTATCATACTGTTGGATTATTAGAGTGATTGGTTGTTTTTAATTATCATACTGTTGGATTATTAGAGTGATTGGTTGTTTTTAATTATCATACTGTTGAATCATTAGAGTGATTGGTTGTTTTTAATTATCATACTGTTGGATTATTAGAGTGATTGGTTGTTTTTAATTATCATACTGTTGGATTATTAGAGTGATTGGTTGTTTTTAATTATCATACTGTTGAATCATTAGAGTGAATGGTTGTTTTTAATTATCATACTGTTGGATCATTAGAGTGATTGGTTGTTTTTAATTATCATACTGTTGGATCATTAGAGTGATTGGTTGTTTTTAATTATCATACTGTTGGATCATTAGAGTGATTGGTTGTTTTTAATTATCATACTGTTGAATCATTAGAGTGATTGGTTGTTTTTAATTATCATACTGTTGGATTATTAGAGTGATTGGTTGTTTTTAATTATCATACTGTTGGATTATTAGAGTGATTGGTTGTTTTTAATTATCATACTGTTGGATTATTAGAGTGATTGGTTGTTTTTAATTATCATACTGTTGAATCATTAGAGTGATTGGTTGTTTTTAATTATCATACTGTTGAATCATTAGAGTGATTGGTTGTTTTTAATTATCATACTGTTGAATCATTAGAGTGAATGGTTGTTTTTAATTATCATACTGTTGGATCATTAGAGTGATTGGTTGTTTTTAATTATCATACTGTTGGATCATTAGAGTGATTGGTTGTTTTTAATTATCATACTGTTGGATCATTAGAGTGATTGGTTGTTTTTAATTATCATACTGTTGAATCATTAGAGTGATTGGTTCTTTTTAATTATCATACTGTTGGATTATTAGAGTGATTGGTTGTTTTTAATTATCATACTGTTGGATTATTAGAGTGATTGTTGTTTTTAATTATCATACTGTTGGATTATTAGAGTGATTGGTTGTTTTTAATTATCATACTGTTGAATCATTAGATTGATTGGTTGTTTTTAATTATCATACTGTTGAATCATTAGAGTGATTGGTTGTTTTTAATTATCATACTGTTGAATCATTAGAGTGATTGGTTGTTTTTAATTATCATACTGTTGAATCATTAGAGTGATTGGTTGTTTTTAATTATCATACTGTTGGATTATTAGAGTGATTGGTTGTTTTTAGTTATCATACTGTTGAATCATTAGAGTGATTGGTTTTTTTTAATTATCATACTGTTGAATCATTAGAGTGATTGGTTGTTTTTAGTTATCATACTGTTGAATCATTAGAGTGATTGGTTGTTTTTAATTATCCTACTGTTGAATCATTAGAGTGATTGGTTGTTTTTAATTATCATACTGTTGAATCATTAGAGTGATTGGTTGTTTTTAATTATCATACTGTTGAATTATTAGAGTGATTGGTTGTTTTTAATTATCATACTGTTGAATCATTAGAGTGATTGCTTGTTTTTAATTATCATACTGTTGGATTATTAGAGTGATTGGTTGTTTTTAATTATCATACTGTTGACTCATTAGAGTGATTGGTTGTTTTTAATTATCATACTGTTGGATTATTAGAGTGATTGGTTGTTTTTAATTATCATACTGTTGAATCATTAGAGTGATTGGTTGTTTTTAATTATCATACTGTTGAATCATTAGAGTGATTGGTTGTTTTTAATTATCATACTGTTGAATCATTAGAGTGATTGGTTGTTTTTAATCATCATACTGTTGAATCATTAGAGTGAATGGTTGTTTTTAATTATCATACTGTTGGATTATTAGAGTGATTGGTTGTTTTTAATTATCATACTGTTGAATCATTAGAGTGATTGGTTGTTTTTAATTATCATACTGTTGAATCATTAGAGTGATTGGTTGTTTTTAATTATCATACTGTTGGATTATTAGAGTGATTGGTTGTTTTTAATTATCATACTGTTGAATCATTAGAGTGATTGGTTGTTTTTAATGATCATACTGTTGAATTATTAGAGTGATTGGTTGTTTTTAATTATCATACTGTTGAATCATTAGAGTGATTGGTTGTTTTTAATTATCATACTGTTGAATCATTAGAGTGATTGGTTGCTTTTAATTATCATACTGTTGGATTATTAGAGTGATTCGTTGTTTTTAATTATCATACTGTTGAATCATTAGATTGATTGGTTGTTTTTAATTATCATACTGTTGAATCATTAGAGTGATTGGTTGTTTTTAATTTGAATCATTAGAGTGATTGGTTGTTTTTAATTATCATACTGTTGAATCATTAGAGTGATTGGTTGTTTTTAATTATCATACTGTTGGATCATTAGAGTGATTGGTTGTTTTTAATTATCATACTGTTGGATCATTAGAGTGATTGGTTGTTTTCAATTATCATACTGTTGAATCATTAGAGTGATTGGTTGTTTTTAATTATCATACTGTTGGATTATTAGAGTGATTGGTTGTTTTTAATTATCATACTGTTGGATTATTAAAGTGATTGGTTGTTTTTAATTATCATACTGTTGGATTATTAGAGTGATTGGTTGTTTTTAATTATCATACTGTTGGATTATTAGAGTGATTGGTTGTTTTTAATTATCATACTGTTGAATCATTAGAGTGATTGGTTGTTTTTAATTATCATACTGTTGAATCATTAGAGTGATTGGTTGTTTTTAATTATCTTACTGTTGGATTATTAGAGTGATTGGTTGTTTTTAATTATCATACTGTTGGATTATTAGAGTGATTGGTTGTTTTTAATTATCATACTGTTGAATCATTAGAGTGATTGGTTGTTTTTAGTTATCATACTGTTGGATTATTAAAGTGATTGGTTGTTTTTAATTATCATACTGTTGGATTATTAGAGTGATTGGTTGTTTTTAGTTATCATACTGTTGGATTATTAGAGTGATTGGTTGTTTTTAATTATCATACTGTTGAATCATTAGAGTGATTGGTTGTTTTTAATTATCATACTGTTGGATTATTAGAGTGATTGGTTGTTTTTAATTATCATACTGTTGGATTATTAGAGTGATTGGTTGTTTTTAATTATCATACTGTTGAATCATTAGAGTGATTGGTTGTTTTTAATTATCATACTGTTGAATCATTAGAGTGAATGGTTGTTTTTAATTATCATACTGTTGGATCATTAGAGTGATTGGTTGTTTTTAATTATCATACTGTTGAATCATTAGAGTGATTGGTTGTTTTTAATTATCATACTGTTGAATCATTAGAGTGAATGGTTGTTTTTAATTATCATACTGTTGGATCATTAGAGTGATTGGTTGTTTTTAATTATCATACTGTTGGATCATTAGAGTGATTGGTTGTTTTTAATTATCATACTGTTGGATCATTAGAGTGATTGGTTGTTTTTAATTATCATACTGTTGAATCATTAGAGTGATTGGTTCTTTTTAATTATCATACTGTTGGATTATTAGAGTGATTGGTTGTTTTTAATTATCATACTGTTGGATTATTAGAGTGATTGGTTGTTTTTAATTATCATACTGTTGGATTATTAGAGTGATTGGTTGTTTTTAATTATCATACTGTTGAATCATTAGAGTGATTGGTTGTTTTTAATTATCATACTGTTGAATCATTAGAGTGATTGGTTGTTTTTAATTATCATACTGTTGAATCATTAGAGTGAATGGTTGTTTTTAATTATCATACTGTTGGATCATTAGAGTGATTGGTTGTTTTTAATTATCATACTGTTGGATCATTAGAGTGATTGGTTGTTTTTAATTATCATACTGTTGAATCATTAGAGTGATTGGTTGTTTTTAATTATCATACTGTTGAATCATTAGAGTGATTGGCTGTTTTTAATTATCATACTGTTGGATTATTAGAGTGATTGGTTGTTTTTAATTATCATACTGTTGGATTATTAGAGTGATTGGTTGTTTTTAATTATCATACTGTTGAATCATTAGAGTGATTGGTTGTTTTTAGTTATCATACTGTTGGATTATTAAAGTGATTGGTTGTTTTTAATTATCATACTGTTGGATTATTAGAGTGATTGGTTGTTTTTAATTATCATACTGTTGGATTATTAGAGTGATTGGTTGTTTTTAATTATCATACTGTTGAATCATTAGAGTGATTGGTTGTTTTTAATTATCATACTGTTGGATTATTAGAGTGATTGGTTGTTTTTAATTATCATACTGTTGGATTATTAGAGTGATTGGTTGTTTTTAATTATCATACTGTTGAATCATTAGAGTGATTGGTTGTTTTTAATTATAATACTGTTGAATCATTAGAGTGAATGGTTGTTTTTAATTATCATACTGTTGGATCATTAGAGTGATTGGTTGTTTTTAATTATCATACTGTTGAATCATTAGAGTGATTGGTTGTTTTTAATTATCATACTGTTGAATCATTAGAGTGAATGGTTGTTTTTAATTATCATACTGTTGGATCATTAGAGTGATTGGTTGTTTTTAATTATCATACTGTTGGATCATTAGAGTGATTGGTTGTTTTTAATTATCATACTGTTGGATCATTAGAGTGATTGGTTGTTTTTAATTATCATACTGTTGAATCATTAGAGTGATTGGTTCTTTTTAATTATCATACTGTTGGATTATTAGAGTGATTGGTTGTTTTTAATTATCATACTGTTGGATTATTAGAGTGATTGGTTGTTTTTAATTATCATACTGTTGGATCATTAGAGTGATTGGTTGTTTTTAATTATCATACTGTTGGATCATTAGAGTGATTGGTTGTTTTTAATTATCATACTGTTGAATCATTAGAGTGATTGGTTCTTTTTAATTATCATACTGTTGGATTATTAGAGTGATTGGTTGTTTTTAATTATCATACTGTTGGATTATTAGAGTGATTGGTTGTTTTTAATTATCATACTGTTGGATTATTAGAGTGATTGGTTGTTTTTAATTATCATACTGTTGAATCATTAGAGTGATTGGTTGTTTTTAATTATCATACTGTTGAATCATTAGAGTGATTGGTTGTTTTTAATTATCATACTGTTGGATCATTAGAGTGATTGGTTGTTTTTAATTATCATACTGTTGGATCATTAGAGTGATTGGTTGTTTTTAATTATCATACTGTTGAATCATTAGAGTGATTGGTTCTTTTTAATTATCATACTGTTGGATTATTAGAGTGATTGGTTGTTTTTAATTATCATACTGTTGGATTATTAGAGTGATTGGTTGTTTTTAATTATCATACTGTTGGATTATTAGAGTGATTGGTTGTTTTTATTTATCATACTGTTGAATCATTAGAGTGATTGGTTGTTTTTAATTATCATACTGTTGAATCATTAGAGTGATTGGTTGTTTTTAATTATCATACTGTTGAATCATTAGAGTGATTGGTTGTTTTTAATTATCATACTGTTGGATCATTAGAGTGATTGGTTGTTTTTAATTATCATACTGTTGGATCATTAGAGTGATTGGTTGTTTTTAATTATCATACTGTTGAATCATTAGAGTGATTGGTTCTTTTTAATTATCATACTGTTGGATTATTAGAGTGATTGGTTGTTTTTAATTATCATACTGTTGGATTATTAGAGTGATTGGTTGTTTTTAATTATCATATTGTTGGATTATTAGAGTGATTGGTTGTTTTTAATTATCATACTGTTGAATCATTAGATTGATTGGTTGTTTTTAATTATCATACTGTTGAATCATTAGAGTGATTGGTTGTTTTTAATTATCATACTGTTGAATCATTAGAGTGATTGGTTGTTTTTAATTATCATACTGTTGAATCATTAGAGTGATTGGTTGTTTTTAATTATCATACTGTTGGATTATTAGAGTGATTGGTTGTTTTTAATTATCATACTGTTGAATCATTAGAGTGATTGGTTGTTTTTAATGATCATACTGTTGAATTATTAGAGTGATTGGTTGTTTTTAATTATCATACTGTTGAATCATTTGAGTGATTGGTTGTTTTTAATTATCATACTGTTGAATCATTAGAGTGATTGGTTGCTTTTAATTATCATACTGTTGGATTATTAGAGTGATTGGTTGTTTTTAATTATCATACTGTTGAATCATTAGATTGATTGGTTGTTTTTAATTATCATACTGTTGAATCATTAGAGTGATTGGTTGTTTTTAATTTGAATCATTAGAGTGATTGGTTGTTTTTAATTATCATACTGTTGAATCATTAGAGTGATTGGTTGTTTTTAATTATCATACTGTTGGATCATTAGAGTGATTGGTTGTTTTTAATTATCATACTGTTGGATCATTAGAGTGATTGGTTGTTTTCAATTATCATACTGTTGAATCATTAGAGTGATTGGTTGTTTTTAATTATCATACTGTTGGATTATTAGAGTGATTGGTTGTTTTTAATTATCATACTGTTGGATTATTAAATTGATTGGTTGTTTTTAATTATCATACTGTTGGATTATTAGAGTGATTGGTTGTTTTTAATTATCATACTGTTGGATTATTAGAGTGATTGGTTGTTTTTAATTATCATACTGTTGAATCATTAGAGTGATTGGTTGTTTTTAATTATCATACTGTTGAATCATTAGAGTGATTGGTTGTTTTTAATTATCATACTGTTGGATTATTAGAGTGATTGGTTGTTTTTAATTATCATACTGTTGGATTATTAGAGTGATTGGTTGTTTTTAATTATCATACTGTTGAATCATTAGAGTGATTGGTTGTTTTTAGTTATCATACTGTTGGATTATTAAAGTGATTGGTTGTTTTTAATTATCATACTGTTGGATTATTAGAGTGATTGGTTGTTTTTAATTATCATACTGTTGGATTATTAGAGTGATTGGTTGTTTTTAATTATCATACTGTTGAATCATTAGAGTGATTGGTTGTTTTTAATTATCATACTGTTGGATTATTAGAGTGATTGGTTGTTTTTAATTATCATACTGTTGGATTAATAGAGTGATTGGTTGTTTTTAATTATCATACTGTTGAATCATTAGAGTGATTGGTTGTTTTTAATTATCATACTGTTGAATCATTAGAGTGATTGGTTGTTTTTAATTATCATACTGTTGACTCATTAGAGTGATTGGTTGTTTTTAATTATCATACTGTTGGATTATTAGAGTGATTGGTTGTTTTTAATTATCATACTGTTGAATCATTAGAGTGATTGGTTGTTTTTAATTATCATACTGTTGAATCATTAGAGTGATTGGTTGTTTTTAATTATCATACTGTTGAATCATTAGAGTGATTGGTTGTTTTTAATCATCATACTGTTGAATCATTAGAGTGAATGGTTGTTTTTAATTATCATACTGTTGGATTATTAGAGTGATTGGTTGTTTTTAATTATCATACTGTTGAATCATTAGAGTGATTGGTTGTTTTTAATTATCATACTGTTGAATCATTAGAGTGATTGGTTGTTTTTAATTATCATACTGTTGGATTATTAGAGTGATTGGTTGTTTTTAATTATCATACTGTTGAATCATTAGAGTGATTGGTTGTTTTTAATGATCATACTGTTGAATTATTAGAGTGATTGGTTGTTTTTAATTATCATACTGTTGAATCATTAGAGTGATTGGTTGTTTTTAATTATCATACTGTTGAATCATTAGAGTGATTGGTTGCTTTTAATTATCATACTGTTGGATTATTAGAGTGATTCGTTGTTTTTAATTATCATACTGTTGAATCATTAGATTGATTGGTTGTTTTTAATTATCATACTGTTGAATCATTAGAGTGATTGGTTGTTTTTAATTTGAATCATTAGAGTGATTGGTTGTTTTTAATTATCATACTGTTGAATCATTAGAGTGATTGGTTGTTTTTAATTATCATACTGTTGGATCATTAGAGTGATTGGTTGTTTTTAATTATCATACTGTTGGATCATTAGAGTGATTGGTTGTTTTCAATTATCATACTGTTGAATCATTAGAGTGATTGGTTGTTTTTAATTATCATACTGTTGGATTATTAGAGTGATTGGTTGTTTTTAATTATCATACTGTTGGATTATTAAAGTGATTGGTTGTTTTTAATTATCATACTGTTGGATTATTAGAGTGATTGGTTGTTTTTAATTATCATACTGTTGGATTATTAGAGTGATTGGTTGTTTTTAATTATCATACTGTTGAATCATTAGAGTGATTGGTTGTTTTTAATTATCATACTGTTGAATCATTAGAGTGATTGGTTGTTTTTAATTATCTTACTGTTGGATTATTAGAGTGATTGGTTGTTTTTAATTATCATACTGTTGGATTATTAGAGTGATTGGTTGTTTTTAATTATCATACTGTTGAATCATTAGAGTGATTGGTTGTTTTTAGTTATCATACTGTTGGATTATTAAAGTGATTGGTTGTTTTTAATTATCATACTGTTGGATTATTAGAGTGATTGGTTGTTTTTAGTTATCATACTGTTGGATTATTAGAGTGATTGGTTGTTTTTAATTATCATACTGTTGAATCATTAGAGTGATTGGTTGTTTTTAATTATCATACTGTTGGATTATTAGAGTGATTGGTTGTTTTTAATTATCATACTGTTGGATTATTAGAGTGATTGGTTGTTTTTAATTATCATACTGTTGAATCATTAGAGTGATTGGTTGTTTTTAATTATCATACTGTTGAATCATTAGAGTGAATGGTTGTTTTTAATTATCATACTGTTGGATCATTAGAGTGATTGGTTGTTTTTAATTATCATACTGTTGAATCATTAGAGTGATTGGTTGTTTTTAATTATCATACTGTTGGATCATTAGAGTGATTGGTTGTTTTTAATTATCATACTGTTGGATCATTAGAGTGATTGGTTGTTTTTAATTATCATACTGTTGAATCATTAGAGTGATTGGTTCTTTTTAATTATCATACTGTTGGATTATTAGAGTGATTGGTTGTTTTTAATTATCATACTGTTGGATTATTAGAGTGATTGGTTGTTTTTAATTATCATACTGTTGGATCATTAGAGTGATTGGTTGTTTTTAATTATCATACTGTTGGATCATTAGAGTGATTGGTTGTTTTTAATTATCATACTGTTGAATCATTAGAGTGATTGGTTCTTTTTAATTATCATACTGTTGGATTATTAGAGTGATTGGTTGTTTTTAATTATCATACTGTTGGATTATTAGAGTGATTGGTTGTTTTTAATTATCATACTGTTGGATTATTAGAGTGATTGGTTGTTTTTAATTATCATACTGTTGAATCATTAGAGTGATTGGTTGTTTTTAATTATCATACTGTTGAATCATTAGAGTGATTGGTTGTTTTTAATTATCATACTGTTGGATCATTAGAGTGATTGGTTGTTTTTAATTATCATACTGTTGGATCATTAGAGTGATTGGTTGTTTTTAATTATCATACTGTTGAATCATTAGAGTGATTGGTTCTTTTTAATTATCATACTGTTGGATTATTAGAGTGATTGGTTGTTTTTAATTATCATACTGTTGGATTATTAGAGTGATTGGTTGTTTTTAATTATCATACTGTTGGATTATTAGAGTGATTGGTTGTTTTTATTTATCATACTGTTGAATCATTAGAGTGATTGGTTGTTTTTAATTATCATACTGTTGAATCATTAGAGTGATTGGTTGTTTTTAATTATCATACTGTTGAATCATTAGAGTGATTGGTTGTTTTTAATTATCATACTGTTGGATCATTAGAGTGATTGGTTGTTTTTAATTATCATACTGTTGGATCATTAGAGTGATTGGTTGTTTTTAATTATCATACTGTTGAATCATTAGAGTGATTGGTTCTTTTTAATTATCATACTGTTGGATTATTAGAGTGATTGGTTGTTTTTAATTATCATACTGTTGGATTATTAGAGTGATTGGTTGTTTTTAATTATCATATTGTTGGATTATTAGAGTGATTGGTTGTTTTTAATTATCATACTGTTGAATCATTAGATTGATTGGTTGTTTTTAATTATCATACTGTTGAATCATTAGAGTGATTGGTTGTTTTTAATTATCATACTGTTGAATCATTAGAGTGATTGGTTGTTTTTAATTATCATACTGTTGAATCATTAGAGTGATTGGTTGTTTTTAATTATCATACTGTTGGATTATTAGAGTGATTGGTTGTTTTTAATTATCATACTGTTGAATCATTAGAGTGATTGGTTGTTTTTAATGATCATACTGTTGAATTATTAGAGTGATTGGTTGTTTTTAATTATCATACTGTTGAATCATTTGAGTGATTGGTTGTTTTTAATTATCATACTGTTGAATCATTAGAGTGATTGGTTGCTTTTAATTATCATACTGTTGGATTATTAGAGTGATTGGTTGTTTTTAATTATCATACTGTTGAATCATTAGATTGATTGGTTGTTTTTAATTATCATACTGTTGAATCATTAGAGTGATTGGTTGTTTTTAATTTGAATCATTAGAGTGATTGGTTGTTTTTAATTATCATACTGTTGAATCATTAGAGTGATTGGTTGTTTTTAATTATCATACTGTTGGATCATTAGAGTGATTGGTTGTTTTTAATTATCATACTGTTGGATCATTAGAGTGATTGGTTGTTTTCAATTATCATACTGTTGAATCATTAGAGTGATTGGTTGTTTTTAATTATCATACTGTTGGATTATTAGAGTGATTGGTTGTTTTTAATTATCATACTGTTGGATTATTAAATTGATTGGTTGTTTTTAATTATCATACTGTTGGATTATTAGAGTGATTGGTTGTTTTTAATTATCATACTGTTGGATTATTAGAGTGATTGGTTGTTTTTAATTATCATACTGTTGAATCATTAGAGTGATTGGTTGTTTTTAATTATCATACTGTTGAATCATTAGAGTGATTGGTTGTTTTTAATTATCATACTGTTGGATTATTAGAGTGATTGGTTGTTTTTAATTATCATACTGTTGGATTATTAGAGTGATTGGTTGTTTTTAATTATCATACTGTTGAATCATTAGAGTGATTGGTTGTTTTTAGTTATCATACTGTTGGATTATTAAAGTGATTGGTTGTTTTTAATTATCATACTGTTGGATTATTAGAGTGATTGGTTGTTTTTAATTATCATACTGTTGGATTATTAGAGTGATTGGTTGTTTTTAATTATCATACTGTTGAATCATTAGAGTGATTGGTTGTTTTTAATTATCATACTGTTGGATTATTAGAGTGATTGGTTGTTTTTAATTATCATACTGTTGGATTAATAGAGTGATTGGTTGTTTTTAATTATCATACTGTTGAATCATTAGAGTGATTGGTTGTTTTTAATTATCATACTGTTGAATCATTAGAGTGATTGGTTGTTTTTAATTATCATACTGTTGACTCATTAGAGTGATTGGTTGTTTTTAATTATCATACTGTTGGATTATTAGAGTGATTGGTTGTTTTTAATTATCATACTGTTGAATCATTAGAGTGATTGGTTGTTTTTAATTATCATACTGTTGAATCATTAGAGTGATTGGTTGTTTTTAATTATCATACTGTTGAATCATTAGAGTGATTGGTTGTTTTTAATCATCATACTGTTGAATCATTAGAGTGAATGGTTGTTTTTAATTATCATACTGTTGGATTATTAGAGTGATTGGTTGTTTTTAATTATCATACTGTTGAATCATTAGAGTGATTGGTTGTTTTTAATTATCATACTGTTGAATCATTAGAGTGATTGGTTGTTTTTAATTATCATACTGTTGGATTATTAGAGTGATTGGTTGTTTTTAATTATCATACTGTTGAATCATTAGAGTGATTGGTTGTTTTTAATGATCATACTGTTGAATTATTAGAGTGATTGGTTGTTTTTAATTATCATACTGTTGAATCATTAGAGTGATTGGTTGTTTTTAATTATCATACTGTTGAATCATTAGAGTGATTGGTTGCTTTTAATTATCATACTGTTGGATTATTAGAGTGATTCGTTGTTTTTAATTATCATACTGTTGAATCATTAGATTGATTGGTTGTTTTTAATTATCATACTGTTGAATCATTAGAGTGATTGGTTGTTTTTAATTTGAATCATTAGAGTGATTGGTTGTTTTTAATTATCATACTGTTGAATCATTAGAGTGATTGGTTGTTTTTAATTATCATACTGTTGGATCATTAGAGTGATTGGTTGTTTTTAATTATCATACTGTTGGATCATTAGAGTGATTGGTTGTTTTCAATTATCATACTGTTGAATCATTAGAGTGATTGGTTGTTTTTAATTATCATACTGTTGGATTATTAGAGTGATTGGTTGTTTTTAATTATCATACTGTTGGATTATTAAAGTGATTGGTTGTTTTTAATTATCATACTGTTGGATTATTAGAGTGATTGGTTGTTTTTAATTATCATACTGTTGGATTATTAGAGTGATTGGTTGTTTTTAATTATCATACTGTTGAATCATTAGAGTGATTGGTTGTTTTTAATTATCATACTGTTGAATCATTAGAGTGATTGGTTGTTTTTAATTATCTTACTGTTGGATTATTAGAGTGATTGGTTGTTTTTAATTATCATACTGTTGGATTATTAGAGTGATTGGTTGTTTTTAATTATCATACTGTTGAATCATTAGAGTGATTGGTTGTTTTTAGTTATCATACTGTTGGATTATTAAAGTGATTGGTTGTTTTTAATTATCATACTGTTGGATTATTAGAGTGATTGGTTGTTTTTAGTTATCATACTGTTGGATTATTAGAGTGATTGGTTGTTTTTAATTATCATACTGTTGAATCATTAGAGTGATTGGTTGTTTTTAATTATCATACTGTTGGATTATTAGAGTGATTGGTTGTTTTTAATTATCATACTGTTGGATTATTAGAGTGATTGGTTGTTTTTAATTATCATACTGTTGAATCATTAGAGTGATTGGTTGTTTTTAATTATCATACTGTTGAATCATTAGAGTGAATGGTTGTTTTTAATTATCATACTGTTGGATCATTAGAGTGATTGGTTGTTTTTAATTATCATACTGTTGAATCATTAGAGTGATTGGTTGTTTTTAATTATCATACTGTTGAATCATTAGAGTGAATGGTTGTTTTTAATTATCATACTGTTGGATCATTAGAGTGATTGGTTGTTTTTAATTATCATACTGTTGGATCATTAGAGTGATTGGTTGTTTTTAATTATCATACTGTTGGATCATTAGAGTGATTGGTTGTTTTTAATTATCATACTGTTGAATCATTAGAGTGATTGGTTCTTTTTAATTATCATACTGTTGGATTATTAGAGTGATTGGTTGTTTTTAATTATCATACTGTTGGATTATTAGAGTGATTGGTTGTTTTTAATTATCATACTGTTGGATTATTAGAGTGATTGGTTGTTTTTAATTATCATACTGTTGAATCATTAGAGTGATTGGTTGTTTTTAATTATCATACTGTTGAATCATTAGAGTGATTGGTTGTTTTTAATTATCATACTGTTGAATCATTAGAGTGAATGGTTGTTTTTAATTATCATACTGTTGGATCATTAGAGTGATTGGTTGTTTTTAATTATCATACTGTTGGATCATTAGAGTGATTGGTTGTTTTTAATTATCATACTGTTGAATCATTAGAGTGATTGGTTGTTTTTAATTATCATACTGTTGAATCATTAGAGTGATTGGCTGTTTTTAATTATCATACTGTTGGATTATTAGAGTGATTGGTTGTTTTTAATTATCATACTGTTGGATTATTAGAGTGATTGGTTGTTTTTAATTATCATACTGTTGAATCATTAGAGTGATTGGTTGTTTTTAGTTATCATACTGTTGGATTATTAAAGTGATTGGTTGTTTTTAATTATCATACTGTTGGATTATTAGAGTGATTGGTTGTTTTTAATTATCATACTGTTGGATTATTAGAGTGATTGGTTGTTTTTAATTATCATACTGTTGAATCATTAGAGTGATTGGTTGTTTTTAATTATCATACTGTTGGATTATTAGAGTGATTGGTTGTTTTTAATTATCATACTGTTGGATTATTAGAGTGATTGGTTGTTTTTAATTATCATACTGTTGAATCATTAGAGTGATTGGTTGTTTTTAATTATAATACTGTTGAATCATTAGAGTGAATGGTTGTTTTTAATTATCATACTGTTGGATCATTAGAGTGATTGGTTGTTTTTAATTATCATACTGTTGAATCATTAGAGTGATTGGTTGTTTTTAATTATCATACTGTTGAATCATTAGAGTGAATGGTTGTTTTTAATTATCATACTGTTGGATCATTAGAGTGATTGGTTGTTTTTAATTATCATACTGTTGGATCATTAGAGTGATTGGTTGTTTTTAATTATCATACTGTTGGATCATTAGAGTGATTGGTTCTTTTTAATTATCATACTGTTGGATTATTAGAGTGATTGGTTGTTTTTAATTATCATACTGTTGGATTATTAGAGTGATTGGTTGTTTTTAATTATCATACTGTTGGATCATTAGAGTGATTGGTTGTTTTTAATTATCATACTGTTGGATCATTAGAGTGATTGGTTGTTTTTAATTATCATACTGTTGAATCATTAGAGTGATTGGTTCTTTTTAATTATCATACTGTTGGATTATTAGAGTGATTGGTTGTTTTTAATTATCATACTGTTGGATTATTAGAGTGATTGGTTGTTTTTAATTATCATACTGTTGGATTATTAGAGTGATTGGTTGTTTTTAATTATCATACTGTTGAATCATTAGAGTGATTGGTTGTTTTTAATTATCATACTGTTGAATCATTAGAGTGATTGGTTGTTTTTAATTATCATACTGTTGGATCATTAGAGTGATTGGTTGTTTTTAATTATCATACTGTTGGATCATTAGAGTGATTGGTTGTTTTTAATTATCATACTGTTGAATCATTAGAGTGATTGGTTCTTTTTAATTATCATACTGTTGGATTATTAGAGTGATTGGTTGTTTTTAATTATCATACTGTTGGATTATTAGAGTGATTGGTTGTTTTTAATTATCATACTGTTGGATTATTAGAGTGATTGGTTGTTTTTATTTATCATACTGTTGAATCATTAGAGTGATTGGTTGTTTTTAATTATCATACTGTTGAATCATTAGAGTGATTGGTTGTTTTTAATTATCATACTGTTGAATCATTAGAGTGATTGGTTGTTTTTAATTATCATACTGTTGGATCATTAGAGTGATTGGTTGTTTTTAATTATCATACTGTTGGATCATTAGAGTGATTGGTTGTTTTTAATTATCATACTGTTGAATCATTAGAGTGATTGGTTCTTTTTAATTATCATACTGTTGGATTATTAGAGTGATTGGTTGTTTTTAATTATCATACTGTTGGATTATTAGAGTGATTGGTTGTTTTTAATTATCATATTGTTGGATTATTAGAGTGATTGGTTGTTTTTAATTATCATACTGTTGAATCATTAGATTGATTGGTTGTTTTTAATTATCATACTGTTGAATCATTAGAGTGATTGGTTGTTTTTAATTATCATACTGTTGAATCATTAGAGTGATTGGTTGTTTTTAATTATCATACTGTTGAATCATTAGAGTGATTGGTTGTTTTTAATTATCATACTGTTGGATTATTAGAGTGATTGGTTGTTTTTAATTATCATACTGTTGAATCATTAGAGTGATTGGTTGTTTTTAATGATCATACTGTTGAATTATTAGAGTGATTGGTTGTTTTTAATTATCATACTGTTGAATCATTTGAGTGATTGGTTGTTTTTAATTATCATACTGTTGAATCATTAGAGTGATTGGTTGCTTTTAATTATCATACTGTTGGATTATTAGAGTGATTGGTTGTTTTTAATTATCATACTGTTGAATCATTAGATTGATTGGTTGTTTTTAATTATCATACTGTTGAATCATTAGAGTGATTGGTTGTTTTTAATTTGAATCATTAGAGTGATTGGTTGTTTTTAATTATCATACTGTTGAATCATTAGAGTGATTGGTTGTTTTTAATTATCATACTGTTGGATCATTAGAGTGATTGGTTGTTTTTAATTATCATACTGTTGGATCATTAGAGTGATTGGTTGTTTTCAATTATCATACTGTTGAATCATTAGAGTGATTGGTTGTTTTTAATTATCATACTGTTGGATTATTAGAGTGATTGGTTGTTTTTAATTATCATACTGTTGGATTATTAAATTGATTGGTTGTTTTTAATTATCATACTGTTGGATTATTAGAGTGATTGGTTGTTTTTAATTATCATACTGTTGGATTATTAGAGTGATTGGTTGTTTTTAATTATCATACTGTTGAATCATTAGAGTGATTGGTTGTTTTTAATTATCATACTGTTGAATCATTAGAGTGATTGGTTGTTTTTAATTATCATACTGTTGGATTATTAGAGTGATTGGTTGTTTTTAATTATCATACTGTTGGATTATTAGAGTGATTGGTTGTTTTTAATTATCATACTGTTGAATCATTAGAGTGATTGGTTGTTTTTAGTTATCATACTGTTGGATTATTAAAGTGATTGGTTGTTTTTAATTATCATACTGTTGGATTATTAGAGTGATTGGTTGTTTTTAATTATCATACTGTTGGATTATTAGAGTGATTGGTTGTTTTTAATTATCATACTGTTGAATCATTAGAGTGATTGGTTGTTTTTAATTATCATACTGTTGGATTATTAGAGTGATTGGTTGTTTTTAATTATCATACTGTTGGATTAATAGAGTGATTGGTTGTTTTTAATTATCATACTGTTGAATCATTAGAGTGATTGGTTGTTTTTAATTATCATACTGTTGAATCATTAGAGTGAATGGTTGTTTTTAATTATCATACTGTTGGATCATTAGAGTGATTGGTTGTTTTTAATTATCATACTGTTGAATCATTAGAGTGATTGGTTGTTTTTAATTATCATACTGTTGAATCATTAGAGTGAATGGTTGTTTTTAATTATCATACTGTTGGATCATTAGAGTGATTGGTTGTTTTTAATTATCATACTGTTGGATCATTAGAGTGATTGGTTGTTTTTAATTATCATACTGTTGGATCATTAGAGTGATTGGTTCTTTTTAATTATCATACTGTTGAATCATTAGAGTGATTGGTTCTTTTTAATTATCATACTGTTGGATTATTAGAGTGATTGGTTGTTTTTAATTATCATACTGTTGGATTATTAGAGTGATTGGTTGTTTTTAATTATCATACTGTTGGATTATTAGAGTGATTGGTTGTTTTTAATTATCATACTGTTGAATCATTAGAGTGATTGGTTGTTTTTAATTATCATACTGTTGAATCATTAGAGTGATTGGTTGTTTTTAATTATCATACTGGTGAATCATTAGAGTGAATGGTTGTTTTTAATTATCATACTGTTGGATCATTAGAGTGATTGGTTGTTTTTAATTATCATACTGTTGGATCATTAGAGTGATTGGTTGTTTTTAATTATCATACTGTTGAATCATTAGAGTGATTGGTTGTTTTTAATTATCATACTGTTGAATCATTAGAGTGATTGGTTGTTTTTAATTATCATACTGTTGGATTATTAGAGTGATTGGTTGTTTTTAATTATCATACTGTTGGATTATTAGAGTGATTGGTTGTTTTTAATTATCATACTGTTGAATCATTAGAGTGATTGGTTGTTTTTAGTTATCATACTGTTGGATTATTAAAGTGATTGGTTGTTTTTAATTATCATACTGTTGGATTATTAGAGTGATTGGTTGTTTTTAATTATCATACTGTTGGATTATTAGAGTGATTGGTTGTTTTTAATTATCATACTGTTGAATCATTAGAGTGATTGGTTGTTTTTAATTATCATACTGTTGGATTATTAGAGTGATTGGTTGTTTTTAATTATCATACTGTTGGATTATTAGAGTGATTGGTTGTTTTTAATTATCATACTGTTGAATCATTAGAGTGATTGGTTGTTTTTAATTATCATACTGTTGAATCATTAGAGTGAATGGTTGTTTTTAATTATCATACTGTTGGATCATTAGAGTGATTGGTTGTTTTTAATTATCATACTGTTGAATCATTAGAGTGATTGGTTGTTTTTAATTATCATACTGTTGAATCATTAGAGTGAATGGTTGTTTTTAATTATCATACTGTTGGATCATTAGAGTGATTGGTTGTTTTTAATTATCATACTGTTGGATCATTAGAGTGATTGGTTGTTTTTAATTATCATACTGTTGGATCATTAGAGTGATTGGTTGTTTTTAATTATCATACTGTTGAATCATTAGAGTGATTGGTTCTTTTTAATTATCATACTGTTGGATTATTAGAGTGATTGGTTGTTTTTAATTATCATATTGTTGGATTATTAGAGTGATTGGTTGTTTTTAATTATCATACTGTTGGATTATTAGAGTGATTGGTTGTTTTTAATTATCATACTGTTGAATCATTAGAGTGATTGGTTGTTTTTAATTATCATACTGTTGAATCATTAGAGTGATTGGTTGTTTTTAATTATCATACTGTTGAATCATTAGAGTGAATGGTTGTTTTTAATTATCATACTGTTGGATCATTAGAGTGATTGGTTGTTTTTAATTATCATACTGTTGGATCATTAGAGTGATTGGTTGTTTTTAATTATCATACTGTTGGATCATTAGAGTGATTGGTTGTTTTTAATTATCATACTGTTGAATCATTAGAGTGATTGGTTCTTTTTAATTATCATACTGTTGGATTATTAGAGTGATTGGTTGTTTTTAATTATCATACTGTTGGATTATTAGAGTGATTGGTTGTTTTTAATTATCATACTGTTGGATTATTAGAGTGATTGGTTGTTTTTAATTATCATACTGTTGAATCATTAGAGTGATTGGTTGTTTTTAATTATCATACTGTTGAATCATTAGAGTGATTGGTTGTTTTTAATTATCATACTGTTGAATCATTAGAGTGATTGGTTGTTTTTAATTATCATACTGTTGAATCATTAGAGTGATTGGTTGTTTTTAATTATCATACTGTTGGATGATTAGAGTGATTGGTTGTTTTTAGTTATCATACTGTTGAATCATTAGAGTGATTGGTTTTTTTTAATTATCATACTGTTGAATCATTAGAGTGATTGGTTGTTTTTAGTTATCATACTGTTGAATCATTAGAGTGATTGGTTGTTTTTAATTATCATACTGTTAAATCATTAGAGTGATTGGTTGTTTTTAATTATCCTACTGTTGAATCATTAGAGTGATTGGTTGTTTTTAATTATCATACTGTTGAATCATTAGAGTGATTGGTTGTTTTTAATTATCATACTGTTGAATCATTAGAGTGAATGGTTGTTTTTAATTATCATACTGTTGAATCATTAGAGTGATTGGTTATTTTTAATTATCATACTGTTGGATTATTAGAGTGATTGGTTGTTTTTAATTATCATACTGTTGAATCATTAGAGTGATTGGTTGTTTTTAATTATCATACTGTTGAATCATTAGAGTGATTGGTTCTTTTTAATTATCACACTGTTGAATCATTAGAGTGATTGGTTGTTTTTAATTATCATACTGTTGAATCATTAGAGTGAATGGTTGTTTTTAATTATCATACTGTTGGATCATTAGAGTGATTGGTTGTTTTTAATTATCATACTGTTGGATCATTAGAGTGATTGGTTGTTTTTAATTATCATACTGTTGGATCATTAGAGTGATTGGTTGTTTTTAATTATCATACTGTTGGATCATTAGAGTGATTGGTTGTTTTTAATTATCATACTGTTGGATTATTAGAGTGATTGGTTGTTTTTAATTATCATACTGTTGGATTATTAGAGTGATTGGTTGTTTTTATTTATCATACTGTTGGATTATTAGAGTGATTGGTTGTTTTTATTTATCATACTGTTGGATCATTAGAGTGATTGGTTGTTTTTAATTATCATACTGTTGAATCATTAGAGTGATTGGTTGTTTTTAATTATCATACTGTTGGATTATTAGAGTGATTGGTTGTTTTTAATTATCATACTGTTGGATTATTAGAGTGATTGGTTGTTTTTAATTATCATACTGTTGGATTATTAGAGTGATTGGTTGTTTTTAATTATCATACTGTTGGATTATTAGAGTGATTGGTTGTTTTTAATTATCATACTGTTGAATTATTAGAGTGAATGATTGTTTTTAATTATCATACTGTTGAATCATTAGAGGGATTGGTTGTTTTTAATTATCATACTGTTGAATCATTAGAGTGATTGGTTGTTTTTAATTATCATACTGTTGGATTATTAGAGTGATTGGTTGTTTTTAATTATCACACTGTTGGATTATTAGAGTGATTGGTTGTTTTTAATTATCATACTGTTGGATTATTAGAGTGATTGGTTGTTTTTAATTATCATACTGTTGGATTATTAGAGTGATTGGTTGTTTTTAATTATCATACTGTTGAATCATTAGAGTTATTGATTGTTTTTAATTATCATACTGTTGAATCATTAGAGTGATTGGTTGTTTTTAATTATCATACTGTTGGATTATTAGAGTGATTGGTTGTTTTTAATTATCATACTGTTGAATCATTAGAGTGATTGGTTGTTTTTAATTATCATACTGTTGAATCATTAGAGTGAATGGTTGTTTTTAATTATCATATTGTTGAATCATTAGAGTGATTTGTTGTTTTTAATTATCATACTTTTGAATTATTAGGGTGATTGGTTGTTTTTAATTATCATACTGTTGAATCATTAGAGTGATTGGTTGTTTTTAATTATCATACTGTTGGATTATTAGAGTGATTGGTTGTTTTTAATTATCATACTGTTAAATCATTACAGTGATTGGTTGTTTTTAATTGTCATACTGTTGGAATATTAGAGTGATTGGTTGTTTTTAATTATCATACTGTTGAATCATTAGAGTGAATGGTTGTTTTTAATTATCATACTGTTGAATCATTAGAGTGAATGGTTGTTTTTAATTATCATACTGTTGAATTATTAGAGTGATTGGTTGTTTTTAATTATCATACTGTTGAATCATTAGAGTGATTGGTTGTTTTTAATTATCATACTGTTGGATTATTAGAGTGATTGGTTGTTTTTAATTATCATACTGTTGGATTATTAGAGTGATTGGTTGTTTTTGATTATCATACTTTGAATCATTAGAGTGATTGGTTATTTTTAATTATCATACTGTTGGATTATTAGAGTGATTGGTTGTTTTTAATTATCATACTGTTGGATCATTAGAGTGATTGGTTGTTTTTAATTATCATACTGTTGAATCATTAGAGTGATTGGTTGTTTTTAGTTATCATACTGTTGAATCATTAGAGTGATTGGTTGTTTTTAATTATCATACTGTTAAATCATTAGAGTGATTGGTTGTTTTTAATTATCATACTGTTGAATCATTAGAGTGATTGGTTGTTTTTAATTATCATACTGTTGAATCATTAGAGTGATTGGTTGTTTTTAATTATCATACTGTTGAATCATTAGAGTGAATGGTTGTTTTTAATTATCATACTGTTGAATCATTAGAGTGATTGGTTGTTTTTAATTATCATACTGTTGGATTATTAGAGTGATTGGTTGTTTTTAGTTATCATACTGTTGAATCATTAGAGTGATTGGTTTTTTTTAATTATCATACTGTTGAATCATTAGAGTAATTGGTTGTTTTTAATTATCATACTGTTGAATCATTAGAGTGATTGGTTGATTTTAATTATCATACTGTTGAATCATTAGAGTGATTGGTTGTTTTTAATTGTCATACTGTTGAATCATTAGAGTGATTGGTTGTTTTTAATTATCATACTGTTGGATTATTAGAGTGATTGGTTGTTTTTAATTATCATACTGTTGAATCATTAGAGTAATTGGTTCTTTTTAATTATCATACTGTTGGATTATTAGAGTGATTGGTTCTTTTTAATTATCATACTGTTGAATCATTAGAGTGATTGGTTGTTTTTAATTATCATACTGTTGAATCATTAGATTGATTGGTTGTTTTTAATTATCATACTGTTGAATCATTAGAGTGAATGGTTGTTTTTAATTATCATACTGTTGGATCATTAGAGTGATTTGTTGTTTTTAATTATCATACTGTTGGATCATTAGAGTGATTGGTTGTTTTTAATTATCATACTGTTGGATCATTAGAGTGATTGGTTGTTTTTAATTATCATACTGTTGAATCATTAGAGTGATTGGTTCTTTTTAATTATCATACTGTTGGATTATTAGAGTGATTGGTTGTTTTTAATTATCATACTGTTGGATTATTAGAGTGATTGGTTGTTTTTAATTATCATACTGTTGGATTATTAGAGTGATTGGTTGTTTTTAATTATCATACTGTTGAATCATTAGAGTGATTGGTTGTTTTTAATTATCATACTGTTGAATCATTAGAGTGATTGGTTGTTTTTAATTATCATACTGTTGAATCATTAGAGTGATTGGTTGTTTTTAATTATCATACTGTTGAATCATTAGAGTGATTGGTTGTTTTTAATTATCATACTGTTGGATGATTAGAGTGATTGGTTGTTTTTAGTTATCATACTGTTGAATCATTAGAGTGATTGGTTTTTTTTAATTATCATACTGTTGAATCATTAGAGTGATTGGTTGTTTTTAGTTATCATACTGTTGAATCATTAGAGTGATTGGTTGTTTTTAATTATCATACTGTTAAATCATTAGAGTGATTGGTTGTTTTTAATTATCCTACTGTTGAATCATTAGAGTGATTGGTTGTTTTTAATTATCATACTGTTGAATCATTAGAGTGATTGGTTGTTTTTAATTATCATACTGTTGAATCATTAGAGTGAATGGTTGTTTTTAATTATCATACTGTTGAATCATTAGAGTGATTGGTTATTTTTAATTATCATACTGTTGGATTATTAGAGTGATTGGTTGTTTTTAATTATCATACTGTTGAATCATTAGAGTGATTGGTTGTTTTTAATTATCATACTGTTGAATCATTAGAGTGATTGGTTCTTTTTAATTATCACACTGTTGAATCATTAGAGTGATTGGTTGTTTTTAATTATCATACTGTTGAATCATTAGAGTGAATGGTTGTTTTTAATTATCATACTGTTGGATCATTAGAGTGATTGGTTGTTTTTAATTATCATACTGTTGGATCATTAGAGTGATTGGTTGTTTTTAATTATCATACTGTTGGATCATTAGAGTGATTGGTTGTTTTTAATTATCATACTGTTGGATCATTAGAGTGATTGGTTGTTTTTAATTATCATACTGTTGGATTATTAGAGTGATTGGTTGTTTTTAATTATCATACTGTTGGATTATTAGAGTGATTGGTTGTTTTTATTTATCATACTGTTGGATTATTAGAGTGATTGGTTGTTTTTATTTATCATACTGTTGGATCATTAGAGTGATTGGTTGTTTTTAATTATCATACTGTTGAATCATTAGAGTGATTGGTTGTTTTTAATTATCATACTGTTGGATTATTAGAGTGATTGGTTGTTTTTAATTATCATACTGTTGGATTATTAGAGTGATTGGTTGTTTTTAATTATCATACTGTTGGATTATTAGAGTGATTGGTTGTTTTTAATTATCATACTGTTGGATTATTAGAGTGATTGGTTGTTTTTAATTATCATACTGTTGAATTATTAGAGTGAATGGTTGTTTTTAATTATCATACTGTTGAATCATTAGAGGGATTGGTTGTTTTTAATTATCATACTGTTGAATCATTAGAGTGATTGGTTGTTTTTAATTATCATACTGTTGGATTATTAGAGTGATTGGTTGTTTTTAATTATCACACTGTTGGATTATTAGAGTGATTGGTTGTTTTTAATTATCATACTGTTGGATTATTAGAGTGATTGGTTGTTTTTAATTATCATACTGTTGGATTATTAGAGTGATTGGTTGTTTTTAATTATCATACTGTTGAATCATTAGAGTTATTGATTGTTTTTAATTATCATACTGTTGAATCATTAGAGTGATTGGTTGTTTTTAATTATCATACTGTTGGATTATTAGAGTGATTGGTTGTTTTTAATTATCATACTGTTGAATCATTAGAGTGATTGGTTGTTTTTAATTATCATACTGTTGAATCATTAGAGTGAATGGTTGTTTTTAATTATCATATTGTTGAATCATTAGAGTGATTTGTTGTTTTTAATTATCATACTTTTGAATTATTAGGGTGATTGGTTGTTTTTAATTATCATACTGTTGAATCATTAGAGTGATTGGTTGTTTTTAATTATCATACTGTTGGATTATTAGAGTGATTGGTTGTTTTTAATTATCATACTGTTAAATCATTACAGTGATTGGTTGTTTTTAATTGTCATACTGTTGGAATATTAGAGTGATTGGTTGTTTTTAATTATCATACTGTTGAATCATTAGAGTGAATGGTTGTTTTTAATTATCATACTGTTGAATCATTAGAGTGAATGGTTGTTTTTAATTATCATACTGTTGAATTATTAGAGTGATTGGTTGTTTTTAATTATCATACTGTTGAATCATTAGAGTGATTGGTTGTTTTTAATTATCATACTGTTGGATTATTAGAGTGATTGGTTGTTTTTAATTATCATACTGTTGGATTATTAGAGTGATTGGTTGTTTTTGATTATCATACTTTGAATCATTAGAGTGATTGGTTATTTTTAATTATCATACTGTTGGATTATTAGAGTGATTGGTTGTTTTTAATTATCATACTGTTGGATCATTAGAGTGATTGGTTGTTTTTAATTATCATACTGTTGAATCATTAGAGTGATTGGTTGTTTTTAGTTATCATACTGTTGAATCATTAGAGTGATTGGTTGTTTTTAATTATCATACTGTTAAATCATTAGAGTGATTGGTTGTTTTTAATTATCATACTGTTGAATCATTAGAGTGATTGGTTGTTTTTAATTATCATACTGTTGAATCATTAGAGTGATTGGTTGTTTTTAATTATCATACTGTTGAATCATTAGAGTGAATGGTTGTTTTTAATTATCATACTGTTGAATCATTAGAGTGATTGGTTGTTTTTAATTATCATACTGTTGGATTATTAGAGTGATTGGTTGTTTTTAGTTATCATACTGTTGAATCATTAGAGTGATTGGTTTTTTTTAATTATCATACTGTTGAATCATTAGAGTAATTGGTTGTTTTTAATTATCATACTGTTGAATCATTAGAGTGATTGGTTGATTTTAATTATCATACTGTTGAATCATTAGAGTGATTGGTTGTTTTTAATTGTCATACTGTTGAATCATTAGAGTGATTGGTTGTTTTTAATTATCATACTGTTGGATTATTAGAGTGATTGGTTGTTTTTAATTATCATACTGTTGAATCATTAGAGTAATTGGTTCTTTTTAATTATCATACTGTTGGATTATTAGAGTGATTGGTTCTTTTTAATTATCATACTGTTGAATCATTAGAGTGATTGGTTGTTTTTAATTATCATACTGTTGAATCATTAGATTGATTGGTTGTTTTTAATTATCATACTGTTGAATCATTAGAGTGAATGGTTGTTTTTAATTATCATACTGTTGGATCATTAGAGTGATTTGTTGTTTTTAATTATCATACTGTTGGATCATTAGAGTGATTGGTTGTTTTTAATTATCATACTGTTGGATCATTAGAGTGATTGGTTGTTTTTAATTATCATACTGTTGAATCATTAGAGTGATTGGTTCTTTTTAATTATCATACTGTTGGATTATTAGAGTGATTGGTTGTTTTTAATTATCATACTGTTGGATTATTAGAGTGATTGGTTGTTTTTAATTATCATACTGTTGGATTATTAGAGTGATTGGTTGTTTTTAATTATCATACTGTTGAATCATTAGAGTGATTGGTTGTTTTTAATTATCATACTGTTGAATCATTAGAGTGATTGGTTGTTTTTAATTATCATACTGTTGAATCATTAGAGTGATTGGTTGTTTTTAATTATCATACTGTTGAATCATTAGAGTGATTGGTTGTTTTTAATTATCATACTGTTGGATGATTAGAGTGATTGGTTGTTTTTAGTTATCATACTGTTGAATCATTAGAGTGATTGGTTTTTTTTAATTATCATACTGTTGAATCATTAGAGTGATTGGTTGTTTTTAGTTATCATACTGTTGAATCATTAGAGTGATTGGTTGTTTTTAATTATCATACTGTTAAATCATTAGAGTGATTGGTTGTTTTTAATTATCCTACTGTTGAATCATTAGAGTGATTGGTTGTTTTTAATTATCATACTGTTGAATCATTAGAGTGATTGGTTGTTTTTAATTATCATACTGTTGAATCATTAGAGTGAATGGTTGTTTTTAATTATCATACTGTTGAATCATTAGAGTGATTGGTTATTTTTAATTATCATACTGTTGGATTATTAGAGTGATTGGTTGTTTTTAATTATCATACTGTTGAATCATTAGAGTGATTGGTTGTTTTTAATTATCATACTGTTGAATCATTAGAGTGATTGGTTCTTTTTAATTATCACACTGTTGAATCATTAGAGTGATTGGTTGTTTTTAATTATCATACTGTTGAATCATTAGAGTGAATGGTTGTTTTTAATTATCATACTGTTGGATCATTAGAGTGATTGGTTGTTTTTAATTATCATACTGTTGGATCATTAGAGTGATTGGTTGTTTTTAATTATCATACTGTTGGATCATTAGAGTGATTGGTTGTTTTTAATTATCATACTGTTGGATCATTAGAGTGATTGGTTGTTTTTAATTATCATACTGTTGGATTATTAGAGTGATTGGTTGTTTTTAATTATCATACTGTTGGATTATTAGAGTGATTGGTTGTTTTTATTTATCATACTGTTGGATTATTAGAGTGATTGGTTGTTTTTATTTATCATACTGTTGGATCATTAGAGTGATTGGTTGTTTTTAATTATCATACTGTTGAATCATTAGAGTGATTGGTTGTTTTTAATTATCATACTGTTGGATTATTAGAGTGATTGGTTGTTTTTAATTATCATACTGTTGGATTATTAGAGTGATTGGTTGTTTTTAATTATCATACTGTTGGATTATTAGAGTGATTGGTTGTTTTTAATTATCATACTGTTGGATTATTAGAGTGATTGGTTGTTTTTAATTATCATACTGTTGAATTATTAGAGTGAATGGTTGTTTTTAATTATCATACTGTTGAATCATTAGAGGGATTGGTTGTTTTTAATTATCATACTGTTGAATCATTAGAGTGATTGGTTGTTTTTAATTATCATACTGTTGGATTATTAGAGTGATTGGTTGTTTTTAATTATCACACTGTTGGATTATTAGAGTGATTGGTTGTTTTTAATTATCATACTGTTGGATTATTAGAGTGATTGGTTGTTTTTAATTATCATACTGTTGGATTATTAGAGTGATTGGTTGTTTTTAATTATCATACTGTTGAATCATTAGAGTTATTGATTGTTTTTAATTATCATACTGTTGAATCATTAGAGTGATTGGTTGTTTTTAATTATCATACTGTTGGATTATTAGAGTGATTGGTTGTTTTTAATTATCATACTGTTGAATCATTAGAGTGATTGGTTGTTTTTAATTATCATACTGTTGAATCATTAGAGTGAATGGTTGTTTTTAATTATCATATTGTTGAATCATTAGAGTGATTTGTTGTTTTTAATTATCATACTTTTGAATTATTAGGGTGATTGGTTGTTTTTAATTATCATACTGTTGAATCATTAGAGTGATTGGTTGTTTTTAATTATCATACTGTTGGATTATTAGAGTGATTGGTTGTTTTTAATTATCATACTGTTAAATCATTACAGTGATTGGTTGTTTTTAATTGTCATACTGTTGGAATATTAGAGTGATTGGTTGTTTTTAATTATCATACTGTTGAATCATTAGAGTGAATGGTTGTTTTTAATTATCATACTGTTGAATCATTAGAGTGAATGGTTGTTTTTAATTATCATACTGTTGAATTATTAGAGTGATTGGTTGTTTTTAATTATCATACTGTTGAATCATTAGAGTGATTGGTTGTTTTTAATTATCATACTGTTGGATTATTAGAGTGATTGGTTGTTTTTAATTATCATACTGTTGGATTATTAGAGTGATTGGTTGTTTTTGATTATCATACTTTGAATCATTAGAGTGATTGGTTATTTTTAATTATCATACTGTTGGATTATTAGAGTGATTGGTTGTTTTTAATTATCATACTGTTGGATCATTAGAGTGATTGGTTGTTTTTAATTATCATACTGTTGAATCATTAGAGTGATTGGTTGTTTTTAGTTATCATACTGTTGAATCATTAGAGTGATTGGTTGTTTTTAATTATCATACTGTTAAATCATTAGAGTGATTGGTTGTTTTTAATTATCATACTGTTGAATCATTAGAGTGATTGGTTGTTTTTAATTATCATACTGTTGAATCATTAGAGTGATTGGTTGTTTTTAATTATCATACTGTTGAATCATTAGAGTGAATGGTTGTTTTTAATTATCATACTGTTGAATCATTAGAGTGATTGGTTGTTTTTAATTATCATACTGTTGGATTATTAGAGTGATTGGTTGTTTTTAGTTATCATACTGTTGAATCATTAGAGTGATTGGTTTTTTTTAATTATCATACTGTTGAATCATTAGAGTAATTGGTTGTTTTTAATTATCATACTGTTGAATCATTAGAGTGATTGGTTGATTTTAATTATCATACTGTTGAATCATTAGAGTGATTGGTTGTTTTTAATTGTCATACTGTTGAATCATTAGAGTGATTGGTTGTTTTTAATTATCATACTGTTGGATTATTAGAGTGATTGGTTGTTTTTAATTATCATACTGTTGAATCATTAGAGTAATTGGTTCTTTTTAATTATCATACTGTTGGATTATTAGAGTGATTGGTTCTTTTTAATTATCATACTGTTGAATCATTAGAGTGATTGGTTGTTTTTAATTATCATACTGTTGAATCATTAGATTGATTGGTTGTTTTTAATTATCATACTGTTGAATCATTAGAGTGAATGGTTGTTTTTAATTATCATACTGTTGGATCATTAGAGTGATTTGTTGTTTTTAATTATCATACTGTTGGATCATTAGAGTGATTGGTTGTTTTTAAGTATCATACTGTTGGATCATTAGAGTGATTGGTTGTTTTTAATTATCATACTGTTGAATCATTAGAGTGATTGGTTCTTTTTAATTATCATACTGTTGGATTATTAGAGTGATTGGCTGTTTTTAATTATCATACTGTTGGATTATTAGAGTGATTGGTTGTTTTTAATTATCATACTGTTGGATTATTAGAGTGATTGGTTGTTTTTAATTATCATACTGTTGAATCATTAGAGTGATTGGTTGTTTTTAATTATCATACTGTTGAATCATTAGAGTGATTGGTTGTTTTTAATTATCATACTGTTGAATCATTAGAGTGATTGGTTGTTTTTAATTATCATACTGTTGAATCATTAGAGTGATTGGTTGTTTTTAATTATCATACTGTTGGATTATTAGAGTGATTGGTTGTTTTTAGTTATCATACTGTTGAATCATTAGAGTGATTGGTTTTTTTTAATTATCATACTGTTGAATCATTAGAGTGATTGGTTGTTTTTAGTTATCATACTGTTGAATCATTAGAGTGATTGGTTGTTTTTAATTATCATACTGTTGAATCATTAGAGTGATTGGTTGTTTTTAATTATCATACTGTTGAATCATTAGAGTGATTGGTTGTTTTTAATTATCATACTGTTGGATTATTAGAGTGATTGGTTGTTTTTAATTATCATACTGTTGAATCATTAGAGTGATTGGTTGTTTTTAATTATCATACTGTTGGATTATTAGAGTGATTTGTTCTTTTTAATTATCATACTGTTGAATCATTAGAGTGATTGGTTCTTTTTAATTATCATACTGTTGAATCATTAGAGTGATTGGTTGTTTTTAATTATCATACTGTTGAATCATTAGATTGATTGGTTGTTTTTAATTATCATACTGTTGAATCATTAGAGTGAATGGTTGTTTTTAATTATCATACTGTTGGATCATTAGAGTGATTGGTTGTTTTTTAATATCATACTGTTGGATCATTAGAGTGATTGGTTGTTTTTAATTATCATACTGTTGGATCATTAGAGTGATTGGTTGTTTTTAATTATCATACTGTTGAATCATTAGAGTGATTGGTTCTTTTTAATTATCATACTGTTGGATTATTAGAGTGATTGGTTCTTTTTAATTATCATACTGTTGGATTATTAGAGTGATTGGTTCTTTTTAATTATCATACTGTTGGATTATTAGAGTGATTGGTTGTTTTTAATTATCATACTGTTGAATCATTAGAGTGATTGGTTGTTTTTAATTATCATACTGTTGAATCATTAGAGTGATTGGTTGTTTTTAATTATCATACTGTTGAATCATTAGAGTGATTGCTTGTTTTTAATTATCATACTGTTGAATCATTAGAGTGATTGGTTGTTTTTAATTATCATACTGTTGAATCATTAGAGTGATTGGTTGTTTTTAATTATCATACTGTTGGATTATTAGAGTGATTGGTTGTTTTTAATTATCATTCTGTTGGATTATTAGAGTGATTGGTTGTTTTTAATTATCATACTGTTGGATTATTAGAGTGATTGGTTGTTTTTAATTATCATACTGTTGAATTATTAGAGTGATTGGTTGTTTTTAATTATCATACTGTTGAATCATTAGAGTGATTGGTTGTTTTTAATTATCATACTGTTGAATCATTAGAGTAATTGGTTGTTTTTAATTATCATACTGTTGAATCATTAGAGTGCTTGGTTCTTTTTAATTATCATACTGTTGAATCATTAGAGTGATTGGTTGTTTTTAATTATCATACTGTTGAATTATTAGAGTGAATGGTTGTTTTTAATTATCATACTGTTGGATCATTAGAGTGATTGGTTGTTTTTAATTATCATACTGTTGGATTATTAGAATGATTGGTTGTTTTTAATTATCATACTGTTGGATTATTAGAGTGATTGGTTGTTTTGAATTATCATACTGTTGAATCATTAGAGTGATTGGTTGTTTTTAATTATCATACTGTTGAATCATTAGAGTGATTGGTTGTTTTTAATTATCATACTGTTGAATCATTAGAGTGATTGGTTGTTTTTAATTATCATACTGTTGGATTATCAGAGTGATTGGTTGTTTTTAATTATCATACTGTTGGATTATTAGAGTGATTGGTTGTTTTTAATTATCATACTGTTGGATTATTAGAGTGATTGGTTGTTTTTAATTATCATACTGTTGAATTATTAGAGTGATTGGTTGTTTTTAATTATCATACTGTTGAATCATTAGAGTGATTGGTTGTTTTTAATTATCATACTGTTGAATCATTAGAGTGATTGGTTCTTTTTAATTATCATACTGTTGGATTATTAGAGTGATTGGTTGTTTTTAATTATCATACTGTTGGATTATTAGAGTGATTGGTTGTTTTTAATTATCATACTGTTGGATTATTAGAGTGATTGGTTGTTTTTAATTATCATACTGTTGGATTATTAGAGTTATTGGTTGTTTTTAATTATCATACTGTTGAATCATTAGAGTTATTGATTGTTTTGAATTATCATACTGTTGAATCATTAGAGTGATTGGTTGTTTTTAATTATCATACTGTTGGATTATTAGAGTGATTGGTTGTTTTTAATTATCATACTGTTGAATCATTAGAGTGATTGGTTGTTTTTAATTATCATACTGTTGAATTATTAGAGTGAATGGTTGTTTTTAATTATCATATTGTTGAATCATTAGAGTGATTTGTTGTTTTTAATTATCATACTGTTGAATTATTAGGGTGATTGATTGTTTTTAATTATCATACTGTTGAATCATTAGAGTGATTGGTTGTTTTTAATTATCATTCTGTTGGATTATTAGAGTGATTGGTTGTTTTTAATTATCATACTGTTAAATCATTAGAGTGATTGGTTGTTTTTAATTGTCATACTGTTGAATCATTAGAGTGATTGGTTGTTTTTAATTATCATACTGTTGAATCATTAGAGTGAATGGTTGTTTTTAATTATCATACTGTTGGATCATTAGAGTGATTGGTTGTTTTTAATTATCATACTGTTGGATCATTAGAGTGATTGGTTGTTTTTAATTATCATACTGTTGAATTATTAGAGTGATTGGTTGTTTTTAATTATCATACTGTTGAATCATTAGAGTGATTGGTTGTTTTTAATTATCATACTGTTGGATCATTAGAGTGATTGGTTGTTTTTAATTATCATACTGTTGGATCATTAGAGTGATTGATTGTTTTTAATTATCATACTGTTGAATCATTAGAGTGATTGGTTGTTTTTAATTATCATACTGTTGGATTATTAGAGTGATTGGTTGTTTTTAATTATCATACTGTTGAATCATTAGAGTGATTGGTTATTTTTATTTATCATACTGTTGAATCATTAGAGTGATTGGTTATTTTTAATTATCATACTGTTGGATTATTAGAGTGATTGGTTGTTTTTAATTATCATACTGTTGGATTATTAGAGTGATTGGTTGTTTTTAATTATCATACTGTTGAATCATTAGAGTGATTGGTTGTTTTTAGTTATCATACTGTTGAATCATTAGAGTGATTGGTTGTTTTTAATTATCATACTGTTGAATCATTAGAGTGATTGGTTGTTTTTAATTATCATACTGTTGAATCATTAGAGTGATTGGTTGTTTTTAATTATCATACTGTTGAATCATTAGAGTGAATGGTTGTTTTTAATTATCATACTGTTGAATCATTAGAGTGATTGGTTGTTTTTAATTATCATACTGTTGGATTATTAGAGTGATTGGTTGTTTTTAGTTATCATACTGTTGAATCATTAGAGTGATTGTTTTTTTTTTAATTATCATACTGTTGAATCATTAGAGTGATTGGTTGTTTTTAATTATCATACTGTTGAATCATTAGAGTGATTGGTTGTTTTTAATTATCATACTGTTGGAATATTAGAGTGATTGGTTGTTTTTAATTATCATACTGTTGAATTATTAGAGTGATTGGTTATTTTTAATTATCATACTGTTGAATCATTAGAGTGATTGGTTATTTTTAATTATCATACTGTTGGATTATTAGAGTGATTGGTTGTTTTTAATTATCATACTGTTGGATTATTAGAGTGATTGGTTGTTTTTAATTATCATACTGTTGAATCATTAGAGTGATTGGTTGTTTTTAGTTATCATACTGTTGAATCATTAGAGTGATTGGTTGTTTTTAATTATCATACTGTTGAATCATTAGAGTGATTGGTTGTTTTTAATTATCATACTGTTGAATCATTAGAGTGATTGGTTGTTTTTAATTATCATACTGTTGAATCATTAGAGTGAATGGTTGTTTTTAATTATCATACTGTTGAATCATTAGAGTGATTGGTTGTTTTTAATTATCATACTGTTGGATTATTAGAGTGATTGGTTGTTTTTAGTTATCATACTGTTGAATCATTAGAGTGATTGTTTTTTTTTTAATTATCATACTGTTGAATCATTAGAGTGATTGGTTGTTTTTAATTATCATACTGTTGAATCATTAGAGTGATTGGTTGTTTTTAATTATCATACTGTTGGAATATTAGAGTGATTGGTTGTTTTTAATTATCATACTGTTGAATTATTAGAGTGATTGGTTGTTTTTAATTATCATACTGTTGAATCATTAGAGTGATTGGTTGTTTTTAATTATCATACTGTTGGATCATTAGAGTGATTGGTTGTTTTTAATTATCATACTGTTGAATCATTAGAGTGATTGGTTCTTTTTAATTATCATACTGTTGGATTATTAGAGTGATTGGTTGTTTTTAATTATCATACTGTTGGATTATTAGAGTGATTGGTTGTTTTTAATTATCATACTGTTGGATTATTAGAGTGATTGGTTGTTTTTAATTATCATACTGTTGAATCATTAGAGTGATTGGTTGTTTTTAATTATCATACTGTTGAATCATTAGAGTGATTGGTTGTTTTTAATTATCATACTGTTGAATCATTAGAGTGATTGGTTGTTTTTAATTATCATACTGTTGAATCATTAGAGTGATTGGTTGTTTTTAATTATACTGTTGAATCATTAGAGTGATTGGTTGTTTTTAATTATCATACTGTTGGATTATTAGAGTGATTGGTTGTTTTTAATTATCATACTGTTGGATTATTAGAGTGATTGGTTGTTTTTAATTATCATACTGTTGGATTATTAGAGTGATTGGTTGTTTTTAATTATCATACTGTTGAATTATTAGAGTGATTGGTTGTTTTTAATTATCATACTGTTGAATCATTAGAGTTATTGGTTGTTTTTAATTATCATACTGTTGAATCATTAGAGTGATTGGTTGTTTTTAATTATCATACTGTTGGATTATTAGAGTGATTGGTTTATTTTAATTATCATACTGTTGGATCATTAGAGTGATTGGTTGTTTTTAATTATCATACTGTTGGATTATTAGAGTGATTGGTTGTTTTTAATTATCATACTGTTGAATCATTAGAGTGATTGGTTGTTTTTAATTATCATACTGTTGGATTATTAGAGTGATTGGTTCTTTTTAATTATCATACTGTTGAATCATTAGAGTGATTGGTTCTTTTTAATTATCATACTGTTGAATCATTAGAGTGATTGGTTGTTTTTAATTATCATACTGTTGAATCATTAGAGTGATTGGTTGTTTTTAATTATCATACTGTTGGATCATTAGAGTGATTGGTTGTTTTTAATTATCATACTGTTGGATCATTAGAGTGATTGGTTGTTTTTAATTATCATACTGTTCGATCATTAGAGTGATTGGTTGTTTTTAATTATCATACTGTTGGATCATTAGAGTGATTGGTTGTTTTTAATTATCATACTGTTGGATTATTAGAGTGATTGGTTGTTTTTAATTATCATACTGTTGGATTATTAGAGTGATTGGTTGTTTTTAATTATCATACTGTTGAATCATTAGAGTGATTGGTTGTTTTTAATTATCATACTGTTGAATCATTAGAGTGATTGGTTGTTTTTAATTATCATACTGTTGAATCATTAGAGTGATTGTTTGTTTTTAATTATCATACTGTTGAATCATTAGAGTGATTGGTTGTTTTTAATTATCATACTGTTGGATCATTAGAGTGATTGGTTGTTTTTTAATTATCATACTGTTGGATGATTAGAGTGATTGGTTGTTTTTAATTATCATACTGTTCGATCATTAGAGTGATTGGTTGTTTTTAATTATCATACTGTTGGATTATTAGAGTGATTGGTTGTTTTTAATTATCATACTGTTGGATTATTAGAGTGATTGGTTGTTTTTAATTATCATACTGTTGAATCATTAGAGTGATTGGTTGTTTTTAATTATCATACTGTTGAATCATTAGAGTGATTGGTTGTTTTTAATTATCATACTGTTGAATCATTAGAGTGATTGGTTGTTTTTAATTATCATACTGTTGAATCATTAGAGTGATTGGTTGTTTTTAATTATCATACTGTTGAATCATTAGAGTGATTGGTTGTTTTTAATTATCATACTGTTGGATTATTAGAGTGATTTGTTGTTTTTAATTATCATACTGTCGAATCATTAGAGTGATTGGTTGTTTTTAATTATCATACTGTTGGATTATTAGAGTGATTGGTTGTTTTTAATTATCATACTGTTGAATTATTAGAGTGATTGGTTGTTTTTAATTATCATACTGTTGAATCATTAGAGTTTTTGGTTGTTTTTAATTATCATACTGTTGAATCATTAGAGTGATTGGTTGTTTTTAATTATCATACTGTTGGATCATTAGAGTGATTGGTTGTTTTTAATTATCATACTGTTGGAATATTAGAGTGATTGGTTGTTTTTAATTATCATACTGTTGGATTATTAGAGTGATTGGTTGTTTTTAATTATCATACTGTTGAATCATTAGAGTGATTGGTTGTTTTTAATTATCATACTGTTGAATCATTAGAGTGATTGGTTGTTTTTAATTATCATACTGTTGAATCATTAGAGTGATTGGTTGTTTTTAATTATCATACTGTTGAATCATTAGAGTGATTGGTTGTTTTTAATTATCATACTGTTGAATCATTAGAGTGATTGGTTGTTTTTAATTATCATACTGTTGGATTATTAGAGTGATTTGTTGTTTTTAATTATCATACTGTCGAATCATTAGAGTGATTGGTTGTTTTTAATTATCATACTGTTGGATTATTAGAGTGATTGGTTGTTTTTAATTATCATACTGTTGAATTATTAGAGTGATTGGTTGTTTTTAATTATCATACTGTTGAATCATTAGAGTTTTTGGTTGTTTTTAATTATCATACTGTTGAATCATTAGAGTGATTGGTTGTTTTTAATTATCATACTGTTGGATTATTAGAGTGATTGGTTGTTTTTAATTATCATACTGTTGAATCATTAGAGTTATTGGTTGTTTTTAATTATCATACTGTTGAATCATTAGAGTGATTGGTTGTTTTTAATTATCAAACTGTTGAATCATTAGAGTGATTGGTTGTTTTTAATTATCATACTGTTGAATCATTAGAGTGAATGGTTGTTTTTAATTATCATACTGTTGGATCATTAGAGTAATTGGTTGTTTTTAATTATCATACTGTTGAATTATTAGAGTGATTGGTTGTTTTTAATTATCATACTGTTGAATCATTAGAGTGATTGGTTATTTTTAATTATCATACCGTTGAATCATTAGAGTGATTGGTTGTTTTTAATTATCATACTTTTGGATTATTAGAGTGATTTGTTGTTTTTAATTATCATACTGTTGAATCATTAGAGTGATTGGTTGTTTTTAATTATCATACTGTTGGATCATTAGAGTGATTGATTGTTTTTAATTATCATACTGTTGAATCATTAGAGTGATTGGTTGTTTTTAATTATCATACTGTTGAATCATTAGAGTGATTGGTTGTTTTTAATTATCATACTGTTGGATTATTAGAGTGATTGATTGTTTTTAATTATCATACTGTTGAATCATTAGAGTGATTGGTTGTTTTTAATTATCATACTGTTGAATCATTAGAGTGATTGGTTGTTTTTAATTATCATACTGTTGGATCATTAGAATGATTGGTTGTTTTTAATTATGATACTGTTGAATCATTAGAGTGGATGGTTGTTTTTAATTATCATACTGTTGAATCATTAGAGTGATTGGTTGTTTTTAATTATCATACTGCTGAATTATTAGAGTGATTGGTTGTTTTTAATTATCATACTGTTCGATCATTAGAGTGATTGGTTGTTTTTAATTATCATACTGTTGGATTATTAGAGTGATTGGTTGTTTTTAATTATCATACTGTTGGATTATTAGAGTGATTGGTTGTTTTTAATTATCATACTGTTGAATCATTAGAGTGATTGGTTGTTTTTAATTATCATACTGTTGAATCATTAGAGTGATTGGTTGTTTTTAATTATCATACTGTTGAATCATTAGAGTGATTGGTTGTTTTTAATTATCATACTGTTGAATCATTAGAGTGATTGGTTGTTTTTAATTATCATACTGTTGAATCATTAGAGTGATTGGTTGTTTTTAATTATCATACTGTTGGATTATTCGAGTGATTTGTTGTTTTTAATTATCATACTGTCGAATCATTAGAGTGATTGGTTGTTTTTAATTATCATACTGTTGGATTATTAGAGTGATTGGTTGTTTTTAATTATCATACTGTTGAATTATTAGAGTGATTGGTTGTTTTTAATTATCATACTGTTGAATCATTAGAGTTTTTGGTTGTTTTTAATTATCATACTGTTGAATCATTAGAGTGATTGGTTGTTTTTAATTATCATACTGTTGGATCATTAGAGTGATTGGTTGTTTTTAATTATCATACTGTTGGATTATTAGAGTGATTGGTTGTTTTTAATTATCATACTGTTGGATTATTAGAGTGATTGGTTGTTTTTAATTATCATACTGTTGAATCATTAGAGTTATTGGTTGTTTTTAATTATCATACTGTTGAATCATTAGAGTGATTGGTTGTTTTTAATTATCAAACTGTTGAATCATTAGAGTGATTGGTTGTTTTTAATTATCATACTGTTGAATCATTAGAGTGAATGGTTGTTTTTAATTATCATACTGTTGGATCATTAGAGTAATTGGTTGTTTTTAATTATCATACTGTTGAATTATTAGAGTGATTGGTTGTTTTTAATTATCATACTGTTGAATCATTAGAGTGATTGGTTATTTTTAATTATCATACCGTTGAATCATTAGAGTGATTGGTTGTTTTTAATTATCATACTGTTGGATTATTAGAGTGATTTGTTGTTTTTAATTATCATACTGTTGAATCATTAGAGTGATTGGTTGTTTTTAATTATCATACTGTTGGATCATTAGAGTGATTGATTGTTTTTAATTATCATACTGTTGAATCATTAGAGTGATTGGTTGTTTTTAATTATCATACTGTTGAATCATTAGAGTGATTGGTTGTTTTTAATTATCATACTGTTGGATTATTAGAGTGATTGATTGTTTTTAATTATCATACTGTTGAATCATTAGAGTGATTGGTTGTTTTTAATTATCATACTGTTGAATCATTAGAGTGATTGGTTGTTTTTAATTATCATACTGTTGGATCATTAGAATGATTGGTTGTTTTTAATTATCATACTGTTGAATCATTAGAGTGGATGGTTGTTTTTAATTATCATACTGTTGAATCATTAGAGTGATTGGTTGTTTTTAATTATCATACTGCTGAATTATTAGAGTGATTGGTTGTTTTTAATTATCATACTGTTGAATCATTAGAGTGATTGGTTGTTTTTATTTATCATACTGTTGAATCATTAGAGTGATTGGTTGTTTTTAATTATCATACTGTTGGATTATTAGAGTGATTGGTTGTTTTTAATTATCATACTGTTGAATCATTAGAGTTATTGGTTGTTTTTAATTATCATACTGTTGAATCATTAGAGTGATTGGTTGTTTTTAATTTTCATACTTTTGAATCATTAGAGTGATTGGTTGTTTTTAATTATCATACTGTTGAATCATTAGAGTGATTGGTTGTTTTTAATTATCATACTGTTGGATCATTAGAGTGATTGGTTGTTTTTAATTATCATACTGTTGAATCATTAGAGTGATTGGTTGTTTTTAATTTTCATACTGTTGAATCATTAGAGTGATTGGTTGTTTTTAATTATCATACTGTTGAATCATTAGAGTGATTGGTTGTTTTTAATTATCATACTGTTGAATCATTAGAGTGATTGGTTGTTTTTAATTTTCATACTTTTGAATCATTAGAGTGATTGGTTGTTTTTAATTATCATACTGTTGAATCATTAGAGTGATTGGTTGTTTTTAATTATCATACTGTTGAATCATTAGAGTGATTGGTTGTTTTTAATTATCATACTGTTGGATTATTAGAGTGATTGGTTGTTTTTAATTATCATACTGTTGGATCATTAGAGTGATTGGTTGTTTTTAATTATCATACTGTTGAATCATTAGAGTGATTGGTTGTTTTTAATTTTCATACTTTTGAATCATTAGAGTGATTGGTTGTTTTTAATTTTCATACTTTTGAATCATTAGAGTGATTGGTTGTTTTTAATTATCATACTGTTGAATCATTAGAGTGATTGGTTGTTTTTAATTATCATACTGTTGGATGATTAGAGTGATTGGTTGTTTTTAATTATCATACTGTTGGATCATTAGAGTGATTGGTTGTTTTTAATTATCATACTGTTGAATCATTAGAGTGATTGGTTGTTTTTAATTTTCATACTTTTGAATCATTAGAGTGATTGGTTGTTTTTAATTATCATACTGTTGAATCATTAGAGTGATTGGTTGTTTTTAATTATCATACTGTTGAATCATTAGAGTGATTGGTTGTTTTTAATTATCATACTGTTGGATTATTAGAGTGATTGGTTGTTTTTAATTATCATACTGTTGAATTATTAGAGTGATTGGTTGTTTTTAATTATCATACTGTTGAATCATTAGAGTGATTGGTTGTTTTTAATTATCATACTGTTGGATTATTAGAGTGATTGGTTGTTTTTAATTATCATACTGTTGGATTATTAGAGTGATTGGTTATTTTTAATTATCATACTGTTGAATCATTAGAGTGATTGGTTGTTTTAATTATCATACTGTTGGATTATTAGAGTGATTGGTTGTTTTTAATTATCATACTGTTGAATTATTAGAGTGATTGGTTGTTTTTAATTATCATACTGTTGAATCATTAGAGTGATTGGTTGTTTTTAATTATCATACTGTAGGATTATTAGAGTGATTGGTTGTTTTTAATTATCATACTGTTGGATTATTAGAGTGATTGGTTGTTTTTAATTATCATACTGTTGGATCATTAGAGTGATTGGTTGTTTTTAATTATCATACTGTTGGATTATTAGAGTGATTGGTTGTTTTTAATTATCATACTGTTGAATTATTAGAGTGATTGGTTGTTTTTAATTATCATACTGTTGAATCATTAGAGTGATTGGTTGTTTTTAATTATCATACTGTTGAATCATTAGAGTGATTGGTTGGTTTTAATTATCATACTGTTGGATTATTAGAGTGATTGGTTGTTTTTAATTATCATACTGTTGGATTATTAGAGTGATTGGTTGGTTTTAATTATCATACTGTTGGATTATTAGAGTGATTTTTTGTTTTTAATTATCATACTGTTGAATCATTGGAGTGATTGGTTGTTTTTAATTATTATACTGTTGAATTATTAGAGTGATTTGTTGTTTTTAATTATCATACTGTAGGATTATTAGAGTGATTGTTTTTTTTAATTATCATACTGTTGGATTATTAGAGTGATTGGTTGTTTTTAATTATCATACTGTTGAATCATTAGAGTGATTGGTTGTTTTTAATTATCATACTGTTGAATCATTAGAGTGATTGGTTGTTTTTAATTATCATACTGTTGGATCATTAGAGTGATTGGTTGTTTTTAATTATCATACTGTTGGATTATTAGAGTGATTGGTTGTTTTTAATTATCATACTGTTGGATTATTAGAGTGATTGGTTGTTTTTAATTATCATACTGTTGAATCATTGGAGTGATTGGTTGTTTTTAATTATCATACTGTTGAATTATTAGAGTGATTGGTTGTTTTTAATTATCATACTGTAGGATTATTAGAGTGATTGGTTTTTTTTAATTATCATACTGTTGGATTATTAGAGTGATTGGTTGTTTTTAATTATCATACTGTTGAATCATTAGAGTGATTGGTTGTTTTTAATTATCATACTGTTGGATCATTAGAGTGATTGGTTGTTTTTAATTATCATACTGTTGGATTATTAGAGTGATTGGTTGTTTTTAATTATCATACTGTTGGATTATTAGAGTGATTGGTTGATTTTAATTATCATACTGTTGGATCATTAGAATAATTGTATAAGTTTTCATAATAGAAAGATAACATTTTCTTTATTCATTAACATATCTAATTAATTAGTTCTCTATTCAGAAATAATTTGTTTAAATTCTGATTTCAAGATTTTATTTTACTTTATAAGATATAATAAACTGTAACATGAGAAAACAATTAGATGATGACTTTCAAAATATGCAAGACATATAATTAAATGTAGCAGCTGTGAATATACATGTACAATATATAGTATTATATATCATATGGAAATATAATGAAGAAAATTTTAATGATATTATAATAGTTTCACAATATTTGTCAGAAAAAATGATAGTTATTCAATACTTTTTTGTTGCATAACGACAACATTCAGTTTTGAATTTTGAACAAAATACTGTGGAATATACTTTTTTCTCTCTTCCATTTGGATAACCTCATTTTGACATAAGAATAGATAATGAAATTCATCTCCATGATGTGTTATTTAGAATATTTATATGAAATGCAAGTTTTATCTGTAATATAGGATAAGACTACAATATTTTATTTAATGCATAACTTCAGAATTATATGTTTTGTAACTGAATTCTAATAGACCCTTCCTTTATATGGCATTAATAATGCAATGAAAAGTTATTGATTTTTCTTAACTCTAGGTGTGTTCTATATGGTCCAGTTGTAGTAAAGATTGGTTCGATCTGTCATTTGGCAAATAACAAATCGTGTGTCACTTGTACATTCATGTCTTTGTTATTAATAAATATTGTAGGTTTTCATATATTTATTCAACTCTATATAAATATTGTTTATATAAAGGAGAAGATATAGATTGTAATACTTGTATCTGATCATATTGTCATGTTTTTGGACAATGAAATATATTTAAACTAACATTGTATTGAATCAGTATGTAATCACGTAACCTTTTAATAGAATTATGCAGAAATAGAATGGTTGATTAAAACAAATTGATAATCTTAAAGATTAATGTACAGTTGTGAATGTTAGATTTTATGTACAAAAATGTGTCCATTTTTGCCAGGATGCATGCGAGCGCATGGTAAATTGTGGGAAGGGTAAAGAGGTGCTAATTTAGTGTAATCAACTAGTGTTCCTATGGCACCTGTCCAACTTCCTTAAAGCAAAAAATATATTACATACATATAGAAGTAATTCAAGGTATATTACAGTAGTTTTTTTTATAATTTTTCTCTAATTTTTCCATATTTTGAATCTTAGTCATCTTCAGCAGAGTGTACCTATTTTGTGTTATATTTCCCTGAAACTTTACAGACCATATTTATACATATGTAACGAAAATAGCACGTTCACTATGGGAAAATAAATAGTTTATATTTACAGCCCTTCTCACAGTTTTCTCATAAGGTGTCCATCAGTAGTTTATGTTAACAGTCTCTCTCACAGTTTTAAGCATAAGGCATCCATCAGTAGTTTATGTTAACAGTCTCTCTCACAGTTTTCTCATAAGGTGTCCATCAGTAGTTTATGTGAACAGTCTCTCTCACAGTTTTAAACATAAGGCATCCATCAGTAGTTTATGTTAACAGTCTCTCTCACAGTTTTAAACATAAGGTGTCCATCAGTAGTTTATGTTAACAGCCACTCTCACAGTTTTCTCATAAGGTGTCCATCAGAAGTTTATGTTAACAGTCTCTCTCACAGTTTTAAACATAAGGCGTCCATCAGTAGTTTATGTGAACAGTCTCTCTCACAGTTTTAAACATAAGGTGTCCATCAGTAGTTAATGTTAACAGTCTCTCTCACAGTTTTAAACATAAGGTGTCCATCAGTAGTTTATGTGAACAGTCTCTCTCACAGTTTTAAACATAAGGCATCCATCAGTAGTTTATGTGAACAGCCACTTTCATAGTTTTAAACATAAGGTGTCCATCAGTAGATTATGTTAACAGCCCCTTTCACAGTTTTAAGCATAAGGCATCCATCAATAGTTTATGTTAACAGCCACTCTCACAGTTTTAAACATAAGGCATCCATCAATAGTTTATGTTAACAGTCTCTCTCACAGTTTTAAACATAAGGCATCCATCAGTAGTTTATGTTAACAGCCACTTTCATAGTTTTAAACATAAGGTGTCCATCAGTAGTTTATGTTAACAGCCCCTTTCACAGTTTTAAACATAAGGCATCCATCAGTAGTTTATGTTAACAGCCACTCTCACAGTTTTAAACATAAGACATCCATCAATAGTTTATGTTAACAGCCACTCTCACAGTTTTAAACATAATGTGCCCATCAGTAGTTTATGTTAACAGCCCTTTTCACAGTTTTCAACATAAGGTTTCCATCAGTAGTTTATGATAACAGCCACTTTCATAGTTTTAAGCATAAGGTGTCCACCAATAGTTTATGTTAACAGCCCCTTTCACAGTTTTCAACATAAGGCATCCATCAGTAGTTTATGTTAACAGCCACTTTCATAGCTTTAAACATAAGGTGTCCATCAGTAGTTTATGTTAACAGTCTCTCTCACAGTTTTCAACATAAGGTTTCCATCAGTAGTTTATGTTAACAGTCTCTCTCACAGTTTTAAGCATAAGGCATCCATCAGTAGTTTATGTTAACAGTCTCTCTCACAGTTTTAAACATAAGGTGTCCATCAGTAGTTTATGTTAACAGCCACTCTCACAGTTTTCTCATAAGGTGTCCATCAGAAGTTTATGTTAACAGTCTCTCTCACAGTTTTAAACATAAGGCGTCCATCAGTAGTTTATGTGAACAGTCTCTCTCACAGTTTTAAACATAAGGTGTCCATCAGTAGTTTATGTGAACAGTCTCTCTCACAGTTTTAAACATAAGGTGTCCATCAGTAGTTTATGTTAACAGCCACTTTCATAGTTTTAAACATAAGGTGTCCATCAGTAGTTTATGTTAACAGCCCCTTTCACAGTTTTAAACATAAGGCATCCATCAATAGTTTATGTTAACAGCCACTCTCACAGTTTTAAACATAAGACATCCATCAATAGTTTATGTTAACAGCCACTCTCACAGTTTTAAACATAATGTGCCCATCAGTAGTTTATGTTAACAGCCCTTTTCACAGTTTTCAACATAAGGTTTCCATCAGTAGTTTATGATAACAGCCACTTTCATAGTTTTAAGCATAAGGTGTCCACCAATAGTTTATGTTAACAGCCCCTTTCACAGTTTTCAACATAAGGCATCCATCAGTAGTTTATGTTAACAGCCACTTTCATAGCTTTAAGCATAAGGTGTCCATCAGTAGTTTATGTTAACAGTCTCTCTCACAGTTTTCAACATAAGGTTTCCATCAGTAGTTTATGTTAACAACTCCTCTCACAGTTTTAAACATAAGGTGTCCATCAGTAGTTTATGTTAACAGCCCCTCTCACAGTTTTAAACATAAGGTGTCCATCAGTAGTTTATGTTAACAGCCACTCTCACAGTTTTAAACATAAGGTGTCCATCAGTAGTTTATGTTAACAGCCCCTCTCACAGTTTTAAACATAAGGCATCCATCAATAGTTTATGTTAACAGCCACTCTCACAGTTTTAAACATAAGACATCCATCAATAGTTTATGTTAACAGCCACTCTCACAGTTTTAAACATAATGTGCCCATCAGTAGTTTATGTTAACAGCCCTTTTCACAGTTTTCAACATAAGGTTTCCATCAGTAGTTTATGATAACAGCCACTTTCATAGTTTTAAGCATAAGGTGTCCACCAATAGTTTATGTTAACAGCCCCTTTCACAGTTTTCAACATAAGGCATCCATCAGTAGTTTATGTTAACAGCCACTTTCATAGCTTTAAACATAAGGTGTCCATCAGTAGTTTATGTTAACAGTCTCTCTCACAGTTTTCAACATAAGGTTTCCATCAGTAGTTTATGTTAACAACTCCTCTCACAGTTTTAAACATAAGGTGTCCATCAGTAGTTTATGTTAACAGCCCCTCTCACAGTTTTAAACATAAGGTGTCCATCAGTAGTTTATGTTAACAGCCCCTCTCACAGTTTTAAACATAAGGTGTCCATCAGTAGTTTATGTTAACAGCCACTCTCACAGTTTTAAACATAAGACATCCATCAATAGTTTATGTTAACAGCCACTCTCACAGTTTTAAACATAATGTGCCCATCAGTAGTTTATGTTAACAGCCCTTTTCACAGTTTTCAACATAAGGTTTCCATCAGTAGTTTATGTTAACAGCCACTTTCATAGTTTTAAGCATAAGGTGTCCACCAATAGTTTATGTTAACAGCCCCTTTCACAGTTTTCAACATAAGGCATCCATCAGTAGTTTATGTTAACAGCCACTTTCATAGTTTTAAACATAAGGTGTCCATCAGTAGTTTATGTTAACAGTCTCTCTCACAGTTTTCAACATAAGGTTTCCATCAGTAGTTTATGTTAACAACCCCTCTCACAGTTTTAAACATAAGGTGTCCATCAGTAGTTTATGTTAACAGCCCCTCTCACAGTTTTAAACATAAGGTGTCCATCAGTAGTTTATGTTAACAGCCCCTCTCACAGTTTTAAGCATAAGGTGTCCATCAGTAGTTTATGTTCACAGCCACTCGCACAGTTTTAAACATAAGGTGTACATCAGTAGTTTATGTTAACAGCCACTTTCATAGTTTTAAACATAAGGTGTCCATCAGTAGTTTATGTTAACAGTCTCTCTCACAGTTTTAAACATAAGGTTTCCATCAGTAGTTTATGTTAACAACCCCTCTCACAGTTTTAAACATAAGGTGTCCATCAGTAGTTTATGTTAGCAGCCCCTCTCACAGTTTTAAACATCAGGTGTCCATCAGTAGTTTATGTTAACAGCCCCTCTCACAGTTTTAAGCATAAGGTGTCCATCAGTAGTTTATGTTCGCAGCCACTCTCACAGTTTTAAACATAAGGTGTACATCAGTAGTTTATGTTAACAGCCACTTTCATAGTTTTAAACATAAGGTGTCCATCAGTAGTTTATGTTAACAGCCCCTTTCACAGTTTTAAACATAAGGTGTCCATCAGTAGTTTATGTTAACAGCCCTTTTCACAGTTTTCAACATAAGGTTTCCATCAGTAGTTTATGTTAACAGCCACTTTCATAGTTTTAAGCATAAGGTGTCCACCAATAGTTTATGTTAACAGCCCCTTTCACAGTTTTCAACATAAGGCATCCATCAGTAGTTTATGTTAACAGCCACTTTCATAGTTTTAAACATAAGGTGTCCATCAGTAGTTTATGTTAACAGTCTCTCTCACATTTTTCAACATAAGGTTTCCATCAGTAGTTTATGTTAACAACCCCTCTCACAGTTTTAAACATAAGGTGTCCATCAGTAGTTTATGTTAACAGCCCCTCTCACAGTTTTAAACATAAGGTGTCCATCAGTAGTTTATGTTAACAGCCACTCTCACAGTTTTAAGCATAAGGTGTCCATCAGTAGTTTATGTTCACAGCCACTCTCACAGTTTTAAACATAAGGTGTACATCAGTAGTTTATGTTAACAGCCACTTTCATAGTTTTAAACATAAGGTGTCCATCAGTAGTTTATGTTAACAGTCTCTCTCACAGTTTTAAACATAAGGTTTCCATCAGTAGTTTATGTTAACAACCCCTCTCACAGTTTTAAACATAAGGTGTCCATCAGTAGTTTATGTTAGCAGCCCCTCTCACAATTTTAAACATCAGGTGTCCATCAGTAGTTTATGTTAACAGCCACTTTCATAGTTTTAAACATAAGGTGTCCATCAGTAGTTTATGTTAACAGCCCCTTTCACAGTTTTAAACATAAGGTGTCCATCAGTAGTTTATGTTAACAGCCCCTTTCACAGTTTTAAACATAAGGTGTCCACCAATAGTTTATGTTAACAGGCCTTTTCTTCATTTTAAGCATTTCACAGTTTTAAGCATAAAGTGTCCATCAGTAGTTTATGTTAGCAACCCCTCTCTCAGTTTTAAACATAAGGTGTACATCAGTAGTTTATGTGAACAACCCATTTCACAATTTTAAGCATAAATTGTCCATCAGTAGTTTATGTTAACAGCCACTCCCATAAGTTTAAGTATAGGGTGTCCATTAGTAGTTTATGTTAACGGCCCCTTTCACAGTTTCAAACACAAGGTATCCACCAGTAGATTATGTTAGCAGCCCCTCTCAAAGTTTGAAGCATAAGGTATCCTTCAGTAGTTTATGTTAACAGGCCTTTTCTTCATTTTAAACATAAGGTGTTCTTCAGTAGTTTATGTTAAGCCCCTCTTACAGTTTTAAGCATAAGGTGTCCATCAGTAGTTTATGTTAACAGCCACTCTCACAGTTTTAAACTTAAGGTGTACATCAGTAGTTTATGTTAACAGCCCCTCTCAAAGTTTTAAGCATAAGGTACCCGTGAGTAGTTTATGTTAACAGTTCCTCTCACAGTTTTAAGCATAAGGTTGTCCATCAGTAGTTTATGTTAACTGTCCCTCTCACAGTTTTAAACATAAGGTGTCCATCAGTAGTTTATGTTAACAGTTCCTCTCACAGTTTTAAGCATAAGGTACCCGTGAGTAGTTTATGTTAACAGTTCCTCTCACAGTTTTAAGCATAAGGTGTCCATCAGTAGTTTATGGTAACAGCCCCTCTCACAGTTTTAAAAATAAGGTGTCCACCAGTAGTTTATGTTAACAGGCCTTTTCTTCATTTTAAGCATAAGATGTCCTTTAGTAATTTATGTTAACAGCCCCTCTCACAGTTTTAAGCATAAGGTGTACATCAGTAGTTTATGTGAACAGTCCCTTTCACAGTTTTAAGCATAAGGTGTCCATCAGTAGTTTATGTTAACAGCCCCTCTCACAGTTTTAAACATAAGGTGTACATCAGTAGTTTATGTTAACAGTCCCTTTCACAGTTTTAAACATAAAGTGTCCATCAGTAGTTTATGTTAATAGTCTCTCTCACAGTTTTAAGCATAAGGTGTCCATCAGTAGTTTATGTTAACAGCCCCTCTCACAGTTTTAAACACAAGGTATCCATCAGTAGTTTATGTTGACAGCCCCCCTCACGGTTTTTAGCAGAAGGTGTCCATCAGTAGTTTATGTTAACGGCCCCTCTCACAGTTTTAAACACAAGGTATCCATCAGTAGTTTACGTTAACAGCCCCTCTCTCAGTTTTAAACATAAGGCGTCCTTCAGTAGTTTATGTTAACAGCCCCTTTTACAGTTTTAAACATAAGGTGTTCATCAGTAGTTTATGTGAACAACCCATTTCACAGTTTTAAGAATAAAGTGTCCATCAGTAGTTTATGTTAACAGGCCTTTTCTTCATTTTAAACATAAGGTGTACATCAGTAGTTTATGTGAACAGTCCCTTTCACAGTTTTAAACATAAGGCGTCCATCAGTAGTTTATGTTAACAGTCACTCTCACAGTTTTAAACATAAGGCGTCCATCAGTAGTTTATGTTAACAGCCACTCTCACAGTTTTAAACATAAGGCGTCCATCAGTAGTTTATGTTAACAGCCACTTTCAGAGTTTTAAACATAAGGCGTCCATCAGAAGTTTATGTGAACAGCCACCCCCATAGGTTTAAGCGTAAGGTTTCCATCAGTAGTTTATGTTAACAGCCCCTATCTCAGTTTTAAACATAAGGTGTACATCAGTAGTTTATGTGAACAACCCATTTCACAGTTTTAAGCATAAAGTGTCCATCAGTAGTTTATGTGAACAACCCATTTCACAGTTTTAGGCATAAGGTGTCCATCAGTAGTTTATGTTAACAACCACTCTCACAGTTTTAAACATAAGGTGTCCATCAGTAGTTTATGTTAACAACCACTCCCACAGTTTTAAGCATAAGGTGTCCCTCAGTAGTTTATGTTAATGGCCCCTTTCACAGTTTTAAACACAAGGTATCCACCAGTAGATTATGTTAGCAGCCCCTCTCAAAGTTTTAAGCATAAGGTATCCTTCAGTAGTTTATGTTAACAGCCCCTCTCACAGTTTTAAGCATAAGGTGTACATCAATAGTTTATGTGGACAGTCCCTTTCACAGCTTTAGACATAAGGTGTCCATCAGTAATTTATGTTCGCAGCCACTCTCACAGTTTTAAGCATAAGGTGTACATCAGTAGTTTATGTTAGCAGCCCCTCTCACAGTTTTAAACATTAGGTGTCCATCAGTAGTTTATGTTAACAGCCCCTCTCACAGTTTTAAACATTAGGTGTCCATCAGTAGTTTATGTTTTACAACCCCTCTCACAGTTTTAAACATTAGGTGTCCATCAGTAGTTTATGTTAACAGCCCCTCTCACAGTTTTAAGCATAAGGTGTCCATCAGTAGTTTATGTTAACAGTTCCTCTCACAGTTTTAAGCATAAGGTGTCCAGTAGTTTATGTGAACAGCCCCTCTCACAGTTTCAAACATATGGTGTCCATTAGTAGTTTATGTTAACAGCCCCTCTCACAGTTTTAAACACAAGGTGTCCATCAGTAGTTTATGTTGACAGCCCCTCTCACAGTTTTTAGCAGAAGGTGTCCAGTAGTTTATGTTAACAGCCACTCTTTCAGTTTTAAACATAAAGTTTCCTTCAGTAGTTTATGTTAACAGCCCCTTTCACAGTTTTAAACATAAGGTGTACATCAGTAGTTTATGTGAACAACCCATTTCACAGTATTAAGCATAAAGTGTCCATCAGTAGTTTATGTTAACAGCCACTCCCATAGTGTTAAGCATAAGGTGTACATCAGTAGTTTATGTGAACAACCCATTTCACAGTATTAAGCATAAAGTGTCCATCAGTAGTTTATGTTAACAGCCACTCCCATAGTGTTAAGCATAAGGGGTTCATTAGTAGTTTATGTTAGCGACCCCTTTCACAGTTTTAAACACAAGGTATCCACCAGTAGATTATGTTAGCTGTCCCTCTCAAAGTTTTAAGCATAAGGTATCATTCAGTAGTTTATTTTAACAGCCCCTCTCACAGTTTTAAAAATAATGTGTCCACCAGTATTTTATGTTAACAGGCCTTGTCTTCATTTTAGACATAATGTGTCCTTCAGTAGTTTATGTTAACAGCCCCTCTCACAGTTTTAAACATAAGGTGTACATCAGTAGTTTCTGTGAACAGTCCCTTTCACAGTTTTAAGCATAAGGTGTACATCAGTAGTTTATGTTAACAGCCCCTCTCAAAGTTTTAAGCATAAGGTACCCGTGAATAGTGTATGTTAACAGTTCCTCTCACAGTTTTAAGCAAAAGGTGTCCTACAGTAGTTTATGTTAACAGTCCCTCTCACAGTTTTAAATATTAGGTGTCCATCAGCAGTTTATGTTAATAGCCCCTCTCACAGTTTTAAACATTAGGTGTCCATCAGTAGTTTATGTTAACAGTCCATATCACAGTTTTAAGCATAAGATGTCTATCAGTAGTTTATGTTAACAGTTCCTCTCACAGTTTTAAGCATAAGGTGTCCATCAGTAGTTTATGTTAACAGTCCCTCTCACAGTTTTAAGCATGAGGTGTCCATCAGTAGTTTATAGTAACAGCCTCTCTCACAGTTTTATAAATAAGGTGTCCACCAGTAGTTTATGTTAACAGTTCCTTTCACAGTTCTAAGCATAAGGTGTCCACCAGTAGTTTATGTAAACAGTCTCTCTCACAGTTTTATACATAAGGTGTCCATTAGTAGTTTATGTTAACAGTCTCTCTCACAGTTTTAAACATTAGGTGTCCATCTGTAGTTTATGTTAACAGCCACTCTCTCAGTTTTAAACATAAGGTGTCCATCTGTAGTTTATGTTGACAGCCCCTCTCACAGTTTTAAACATAAGGTGTCCATCAGTAGTTTATGTGAACAGTCCCTCTCTCAGTTTTAAACATAAGGTGTCCATCAGTAGTTTATGTGAACAGTCCCTCTCACAGTTTTAAACATAAGGTGTCCATCAGTAGTTTATGTTAACAGTCCCTCTCTCAGTTTTAAACATAACGTGTCCATCAGTAGTTTATGTTAACAGCCACTCTCACAGTTTTAAACATAAGGCATCCATCAATAGTTTATGTTAACAGTCTCACTCACAGTTTTAAACATAAGGCATCCATCAGTAGTTTATGTTAACAGCCACTTTCATAGTTTTAAACATAATGTGCCCATCAGTAGTTTATGTTAACAGCCCTTTTCACAGTTTTCAACATAAGGTTTCCATCAGTAGTTTATGTTAACAGCCACTTTCATAGTTTTAAACATAAGGTGTCCATCAGTAGTTTATGTTAACAGTCTGTCTCACAGTTTTCAACATAAGGTTTCCATCAGTAGTTTATGTTAACAGCCCCTCTTACAGTTTTAAACATAAGGTGTCCATCAGTAGTTTATGTTAACAGCCCCTCTCACAGTTTTAAGCATAAGGTGTCCATCAGTAGTTTATGTTCACAGCCACTCTCACAGTTTTAAACATAAGGTGTACATCAGTAGTTTATGTTAACAGCCACTTTCATAGTTTTAAAAATAAGGTGTCCATCAGTAGTTTATGTTAACAGTCTCTCTCACAGTTTTAAACATAAGGTTTCCATCAGTAGTTTATGTTAACAACCCCTCTCACAGTTTTAAACATAAGGTGTCCATCAGTAGTTTATGTTAACAGCCACTCTCACAGTTTTAAACATAAGGCATCCATCAATAGTTTATGTTAACAGTCTCTCTCACAGTTTTAAACATAAGGCATCCATCAGTAGTTTATGTTAACAGCCACTTTCATAGTTTTAAACATAATGTGCCCATCAGTAGTTTATGTTAACAGCCCTTTTCACAGTTTTCAACATAAGGTTTCCATCAGTAGTTTATATTAACAGCCACTTTCATAGATTTAAGCATAAGGTGTCCACCAATAGTTTATGTTAACAGCCCCTTTCACAGTTTTCAACATAAGGCATCCATCAGCAGTTTATGTTAACAGCCACTTTCATAGTTTTAAACATAAGGTGTCCATCAGTAGTTTATGTTAACAGTCTGTCTCACAGTTTTCAACATAAGGTTTCCATCAGTAGTTTATGTTAACAGCCCCTCTCACAGTTTTAAACATAAGGTGTCCATCAGTAGTTTATGTTAACAGCCCCTCTCACAGTTTTAAGCATAAGGTGTCCATCAGTAGTTTATGTTCACAGCCACTTTCACAGTTTTAAACATAAGGTGTACATCAGTAGTTTATGTTAACAGCCACTTTCATAGTTTTAAACATAAGGTGTCCATCAGTAGTTTATGTTAACAGTCTCTCTCACAGTTTTAAACATAAGGTTTCCATCAGTAGTTTATGTTAACAACCCCTCTCACAGTTTTAAACATAAGGTGTCCATCAGTAGTTTATGTTAACAGCCACTCTCACAGTTTTAAACATAAGGCATCCATCAATAGTTTATGTTAACAGTCTCTCTCACAGTTTTAAACATAAGGCATCCATCAGTAGTTTATGTTAACAGCCACTTTCATAGTTTTAAACATAATGTGCCCATCAGTAGTTTATGTTAAGAGCCCTTTTCACAGTTTTCAACATAAGGTTTCCATCAGTAGTTTATGTTAACAGCCACTTTCATAGATTTAAGCATAAGGTGTCCACCAATAGTTTATGTTAACAGCCCCTTTCACAGTTTTCAACATAAGGCATCCATCAGCAGTTTATGTTAACAGCCACTTTCATAGTTTTAAACATAAGGTGTCCATCAGTAGTTTATGTTAACAGTCTGTCTCACAGTTTTCAACATAAGGTTTCCATCAGTAGTTTATGTTAACAGCCCTTCTCACAGTTTTAAACATAAGGTGTCCATCAGTAGTTTATGTTAACAGCCCCTCTCACAGTTTTAAGCATAAGGTGTCCATCAGTAGTTTATGTTCACAGCCACTCTCACAGTTTTAAACATAAGGTGTACATCAGTAGTTTATGTTAACAGCCACTTTCATAGTTTTAAACATAAGGTGTCCATCAGTAGTTTATGTTAACAGTCTCTCTCACAGTTTTAAACATAAGGTTTCCATCAGTAGTTTATGTTAACAACCCCTCTCACAGTTTTAAACATAAGGTGTCCATCAGTAGTTTATGTTAGCAGCCACTCTCACAGTTTTAAACATCAGGTGTCCATCAGTAGTTTATGTTAACAGCCCCTCTCACAGTTTTAAGCATAAGGTGTCCATCAGTAGTTTATGTTCGCAGCCACTCTCACAGTTTTAAACATAAGGTGTACATCAGTAATTTATGTTAACAGCCACTTTCATAGTTTTAAACATAAGGTGTCCATCAGTAGTTTATGTTAACAGCCCCTTTCACAGTTTTAAACATAAGGTGTCCATCAGTAGTTTATGTTAACAGCCCCTCTCACAGTTTTAAGCATAAGGTGTCCATCAGTAGTTTATGTTAACAGTCTGTCTCACAGTTTTCAACATAAGGTTTCCATCAGTAGTTTATGTTAACAGCCCCTCTCACAGTTTTAAGCATAAGATGTCCATCAGTAGTTTATGTTAACAGCCCCTCTCACAGTTTTAAGCATAAGGTGTCCATCAGTAGTTTATGTTCACAGCCACTCTCACAGTTTTAAACATAAGGTGTACATCAGTAGTTTATGTTAACAGCCACTTTCATAGTTTTAAACATAAGGTGTCCATCAGTAGTTTATGTTAACAGTCTCTCTCACAGTTTTAAACATAAGGTTTCCATCAGTAGTTTATGTTAACAACCCCTCTCACAGTTTTAAACATAAGGTGTCCATCAGTAGTTTATGTTAGCAGCCACTCTCACAGTTTTAAACATCAGGTGTCCATCAGTAGTTTATGTTAACAGCCCCTCTCACAGTTTGAAGCATAAGGTGTCCATCAGTAGTTTATGTTCGCAGCCACTCTCACAGTTTTAAACATAAGGTGTACATCAGTAATTTATGTTAACAGCCACTTTCATAGTTTTAAACATAAGGTGTCCATCAGTAGTTTATGTTAACAGCCCCTTTCACAGTTTTAAACATAAGGTGTCCATCAGTAGTTTATGTTAACAGCCCCTTTCACAGTTTTAAACATAAGGTGTCCACCAATAGTTTATGTTAACAGGCCTTTTCTTCATTTTAAGCATTTCACAGTTTTAAGCATAAAGTGTCCATCAGTAGTTTATGTTAGCAACCCCTCTCTCAGTTTTAAACATAAAGTGTCCTTCAGTAGTTTATGTTAATGGCCCCTTTCACAGTTTTAAACATAAGGTGTACATCAGTAGTTTATGTGAACAACCCATTTCACAATTTTAAGGATAAAGTGTCCATCAGTAGTTTATGTTAACAGCCACTCCCATAAGTTTAAGTATAGGGTGTCCATCAGTAGTTTATGTTAACTGTCCCTCTCACAGTTTTAAACATAAAGTGTCCATCAGTAGTTTATGTTAACAGTTCCTCTCACAGTTTTAAGCATAAGGTACCCGTGAGTAGTTTATGTTAACAGTTCCTCTCACAGTTTTAAGCATAAGGTGTCCATCAGTAGTTTGTGGTAACAGCCCCTCTCACAGTTTTAAAAATAAGGTGTCCACCAGTAGTTTATGTTAACAGGCCTTTTCTTCATTTTAAACATAAGATGTCCTTTAGTAATTTATGTTAACAGCCCCTCTCACAGTTTTAAGCATAAGGTGTACATCAGTAGTTTATGTGAACAGTCCCTTTCACAGTTTTAAACATAAGGTGTCCATCAGTAGTTTATGTTAACAGTCCCTTTCACAGTTTTAAACATAAAGTGTCCATCAGTAGTTTATGTTAATAGTCTCTCTCACAGTTTTAAGCATAAGGTGTCCATCAGTAGTTTATGTTAACAGTCCCTTTCACAGTTTTAAGCATAAGGTGTACATCAGTAGTTTATGTGAACAGTCTCTCTCACAGTTTTAAGCATAAGGTGTCCATCAGTAGTTTATGTTAACAGCCCCTCTCACAGTTTTAAACACAAGGTATCCATCAGTAGTTTATGTTGACAGCCCCCCTCACGGTTTTTAGCAGAAGGTGTCCATCAGTAGTTTATGTTAACGGCCCCTCTCACAGTTTTAAACACAAGGTATCCATCAGTAGTTTATGTTAACAGCCCCTCTCTCAGTTTTAAACATAAGGCGTCCTTCAGTAGTTTATGTTAACAGCCCCTTTTACAGTTTTAAACATAAGGTGTTCATCAGTAGTTTATGTGAACAACCCATTTCACAGTTTTAAGAATAAAGTGTCCATCAGTAGTTTATGTTAACAGGCCTTTTCTTCATTTTAAACATAAGGTGTACATCAGTAGTTTATGTGAACAGTCCCTTTCACAGTTTTAAACATAAGGCGTCCATCAGTAGTTTATGTTAACAGCCACTCTCACAGTTTTAAACATAAGGCGTCCATCAGTAGTTTATGTTAACAGCCACTCTCACAGTTTTAAACATAAGGCGTCCATCAGTAGTTTATGTTAACAGCCACTTTCAGAGTTTTAAACATAAGGCGTCCATCAGAAGTTTATGTGAACAGCCACCCCCATAGGTTTAAGCGTAAGGTTTCCATCAGTAGTTTATGTTAACAGCCCCTATCTCAGTTTTAAACATAAGGTGTACATCAGTAGTTTATGTGAACAACCCATTTCACAGTTTTAAGCATAAAGTGTCCATCAGTAGTTTATGTGAACAACCCATTTCACAGTTTTAAGAATAAGGTGTCCATCAGTAGTTTATGTTAACAACCACTCTGACAGTTTTAAACATAAGGTGTCCATCAGTAGTTTATGTTAACAGCCACTCCCACAGTTTTAAGCATAAGGTGTCCCTCAGTAGTTTATGTTAATGGCCCCTTTCACAGTTTTAAACACAAGGTATCCACCAGTAGATTATGTTAGCAGCCCCTCTCAAAGTTTTAAGCATAAGGTATCCTTCAGTAGTTTATGTTAACAGCCCCTCTCACAGTTTTAAGCATAAGGTGTACATCAATAGTTTATGTGGACAGTCCCTTTCACAGCTTTAGACATAAGGTGTCCATCAGTAATTTATGTTCGCAGCCACTCTCACAGTTTTAAGCATAAGGTGTACATCAGTAGTTTATGTTAGCAGCCCCTCTCACAGTTTTAAACATTAGGTGTCCATCAGTAGTTTATGTTAACAGCCCCTCTCAAAGTTTTAAACATTAGGTGTCCATCAGTAGTTTATGTTAACAGCCCCTCTCACAGTTTTAAGCATAAGGTGTCCATCAGTAGTTTATGTTAACAGTTCCTCTCACAGTTTTAAGCATAAGGTGTCCAGTAGTTTATGTGAACAGCCCCTCTCACAGTTTCAAACATATGGTGTCCATTAGTAGTTTATGTTAGCAGCCCCTCTCACAGTTTTAAACACAAGGTGTCCATCAGTAGTTTATGTTGACAGCCCCTCTCACAGTTTTTAGCAGAAGGTGTCCAGTAGTTTATGTTAACAGCCCCTCTTTCAGTTTTAAACATAAAGTTTCCTTCAGTAGTTTATGTTAACAGCCCCTTTCACAGTTTTAAACATAAAGTGTACATCAGTAGTTTATGTGAACAACCCATTTCACAGTATTAAGCATAAAGTGTCCATCAGTAGTTTATGTTAACAGCCACTCCCATAGTGTTAAGCATAAGGTGTACATCAGTAGTTTATGTGAACAACCCATTTCACAGTATTAAGCATAAAGTGTCCATCAGTAGTTTATGTTAACAGCCACTCCCATAGTGTTAAGCATAAGGGGTTCATTAGTAATTTATGTTAACGACCCCTTTCACAGTTTTAAACACAAGGTATCCACCAGTAGATTATGTTAGCTGTCCCTCTCAAAGTTTTAAGCATAAGGTATCATTCAGTAGTTTATTTTAACAGCCCCTCTCACAGTTTTAAAAATAATGTGTCCACCAGTATTTTATGTTAACAGGCCTTGTCTTCATTTTAGACATAATGTGTCCTTCAGTAGTTTATGTTAACAGCCCCTCTCACAGTTTTAAACATAAGGTGTACATCAGTAGTTTCTGTGAACAGTCCCTTTCACAGTTTTAAGCATAAGGTGTACATCAGTAGTTTATGTTAACAGCCCCTCTCAAAGTTTTAAGCATAAGGTACCCGTGAATAGTGTATGTTAACAGTTCCTCTCACAGTTTTAAGCAAAAGGTGTCCTACAGTAGTTTATGTTAACAGTCCCTCTCACAGTTTTAAATATTAGGTGTCCATCAGCAGTTTATGTTAACAGCCCCTCTCACAGTTTTAAACATTAGGTGTCCATCAGTAGTTTATGTTAACAGTCCATATCACAGTTTTAAGCATAAGATGTCTATCAGTAGTTTATGTTAACAGTTCCTCTCACAGTTTTAAGCATAAGGTGTCCATCAGTAGTTTATGTTAACAGTCCCTCTCACAGTTTTAAACATGAGGTGTCCATCAGTAGTTTATAGTAACAGCCTCTCTCACAGTTTTATAAATAAGGTGTCCACCAGTAGTTTATGTTAACAGTTCCTTTCACAGTTCTAAGCATAAGGTGTCCACCAGTAGTTTATGTTAACAATCTCTCTCACAGTTTTATACATAAGGTGTCCATTAGTAGTTTATGTTAACAGCCCCTCTCACAGTTTTAAACATTAGGTGTCCATCTGTAGTTTATGTTAACAGCCACTCTCTCAGTTTTAAGCATAAGGTGTCCATCTGTAGTTTATGTTAACAGTCTCTCTCACAGTTTTAAACATAAGGTGTCCATCAGTAGTTTATGTGAACAGTCCCTCTCACAGTTTTAAACATAATGTGTCCATCAGTAGTTTATGTTAACAGTCCCTCTCTCAGTTTTAAACATAAGGCATCCATCAATAGTTTATGTTAACAGCCCCTTTTACAGTTTTAAACATAAGGTGTTCATCAGTAGTTTATGTGAACAACCCATTTCACAGTTTTAAGAATAAAGTGTCCATCAGTAGTTTATGTTAACAGGCCTTTTCTTCATTTTAAACATAAGGTGTACATCAGTAGTTTATGTGAACAGTCCCTTTCACAGTTTTAAACATAAGGCGTCCATCAGTAGTTTATGTTAACAGTCTCTCTCACAGTTTTAAACATAAGGCGTCCATTAGTAGTTTATGTTAACAGCCACTCTCACAGTTTTAAGCATAAGGCGTCCATCAGTAGTTTATGTTAACAGCCACTTTCAGAGTTTTAAACATAAGGTGTCCATCAGAAGTTTATGTGAACAGCCACCCCCATAGGTTTTAGACATAATGTGTCCTTCAGTAGTTTATGTTAACAGCCCCTCTCACAGTTTTAAACATAAGATGTCTATCAGTAGTTTATGTTAACAGTTCCTCTCACAGTTTTAAGCATAAGGTGTCCATCAGTAGTTTATGTTAACAGTCCCTCTCACAGTTTTAAACATGAGGTGTCATCAGTAGTTTATAGTAACAGCCTCTCTCACAGTTTTATAAATAAGGTGTCCACCAGTAGTTTATGTTAACAGTTCCTTTCACAGTTCTAAGCATAAGGTGTCCACCAGTAGTTTATGTTAACAGTCTCTCTCAAAGTTTTAAGCATAAGGTATCATTCAGTAGTTTATTTTAACAGCCCCTCTCACAGTTTTAAAAATAATGTGTCCACCAGTATTTTATGTTAACAGGCCTTGTCTTCATTTTAGACATAATGTGTCCTTCAGTAGTTTATGTTAACAGCCCCTCTCACAGTTTTAAACATAAGGTGTACATCAGTAGTTTCTGTGAACAGTCCCTTTCACAGTTTTAAGCATAAGGTGTACATCAGTAGTTTATGTTAACAGCCCCTCTCAAAGTTTTAAGCATAAGGTACCCGTGAATAGTGTATGTTAACAGTTCCTCTCACAGTTTTAAGCAAAAGGTGTCCTACAGTAGTTTATGTTAACAGTCCCTCTCACAGTTTTAAATATTAGGTGTCCATCAGCAGTTTATGTTAATAGCCCCTCTCACAGTTTTAAGCATTAGGTGTCCATCAGTAGTTTATGTTAACAGTCCATATCACAGTTTTAAGCATAAGATGTCTATCAGTAGTTTATGTTAACAGTTCCTCTCACAGTTTTAAGCATAAGGTGTCCATCAGTAGTTTATGTTAACAGTCCCTCTCACAGTTTTAAGCATGAGGTGTCCATCAGTAGTTTATAGTAACAGCCTCTCTCACAGTTTTATAAATAAGGTGTCCACCAGTAGTTTATGTTAACAGTTCCTTTCACAGTTCTAAGCATAAGGTGTCCACCAGTAGTTTATGTAAACAGTCTCTCTCACAGTTTTATACATAAGGTGTCCATTAGTAGTTTATGTTAACAGTCTCTCTCACAGTTTTAAACATTAGGTGTCCATCTGTAGTTTATGTTAACAGCCACTCTCTCAGTTTTAAACATAAGGTGTCCATCTGTAGTTTATGTTGACAGCCCCTCTCACAGTTTTAAACATAAGGTGTCCATCAGTAGTTTATGTGAACAGTCCCTCTCTCAGTTTTAAACATAAGGTGTCCATCAGTAGTTTATGTGAACAGTCCCTCTCACAGTTTTAAACATAAGGTGTCCATCAGTAGTTTATGTTAACAGTCCCTCTCTCAGTTTTAAACATAACGTGTCCATCAGTAGTTTATGTTAACAGCCACTCTCACAGTTTTAAACATAAGGCATCCATCAATAGTTTATGTTAACAGTCTCACTCACAGTTTTAAACATAAGGCATCCATCAGTAGTTTATGTTAACAGCCACTTTCATAGTTTTAAACATAATGTGCCCATCAGTAGTTTATGTTAACAGCCCTTTTCACAGTTTTCAACATAAGGTTTCCATCAGTAGTTTATGTTAACAGCCACTTTCATAGTTTTAAACATAAGGTGTCCATCAGTAGTTTATGTTAACAGTCTGTCTCACAGTTTTCAACATAAGGTTTCCATCAGTAGTTTATGTTAACAGCCCCTCTTACAGTTTTAAACATAAGGTGTCCATCAGTAGTTTATGTTAACAGCCCCTCTCACAGTTTTAAGCATAAGGTGTCCATCAGTAGTTTATGTTCACAGCCACTCTCACAGTTTTAAACATAAGGTGTACATCAGTAGTTTATGTTAACAGCCACTTTCATAGTTTTAAAAATAAGGTGTCCATCAGTAGTTTATGTTAACAGTCTCTCTCACAGTTTTAAACATAAGGTTTCCATCAGTAGTTTATGTTAACAACCCCTCTCACAGTTTTAAACATAAGGTGTCCATCAGTAGTTTATGTTAACAGCCACTCTCACAGTTTTAAACATAAGGCATCCATCAATAGTTTATGTTAACAGTCTCTCTCACAGTTTTAAACATAAGGCATCCATCAGTAGTTTATGTTAACAGCCACTTTCATAGTTTTAAACATAATGTGCCCATCAGTAGTTTATGTTAACAGCCCTTTTCACAGTTTTCAACATAAGGTTTCCATCAGTAGTTTATATTAACAGCCACTTTCATAGATTTAAGCATAAGGTGTCCACCAATAGTTTATGTTAACAGCCCCTTTCACAGTTTTCAACATAAGGCATCCATCAGCAGTTTATGTTAACAGCCACTTTCATAGTTTTAAACATAAGGTGTCCATCAGTAGTTTATGTTAACAGTCTGTCTCACAGTTTTCAACATAAGGTTTCCATCAGTAGTTTATGTTAACAGCCCCTCTCACAGTTTTAAACATAAGGTGTCCATCAGTAGTTTATGTTAACAGCCCCTCTCACAGTTTTAAGCATAAGGTGTCCATCAGTAGTTTATGTTCACAGCCACTTTCACAGTTTTAAACATAAGGTGTACATCAGTAGTTTATGTTAACAGCCACTTTCATAGTTTTAAACATAAGGTGTCCATCAGTAGTTTATGTTAACAGTCTCTCTCACAGTTTTAAACATAAGGTTTCCATCAGTAGTTTATGTTAACAACCCCTCTCACAGTTTTAAACATAAGGTGTCCATCAGTAGTTTATGTTAACAGCCACTCTCACAGTTTTAAACATAAGGCATCCATCAATAGTTTATGTTAACAGTCTCTCTCACAGTTTTAAACATAAGGCATCCATCAGTAGTTTATGTTAACAGCCACTTTCATAGTTTTAAACATAATGTGCCCATCAGTAGTTTATGTTAAGAGCCCTTTTCACAGTTTTCAACATAAGGTTTCCATCAGTAGTTTATGTTAACAGCCACTTTCATAGATTTAAGCATAAGGTGTCCACCAATAGTTTATGTTAACAGCCCCTTTCACAGTTTTCAACATAAGGCATCCATCAGCAGTTTATGTTAACAGCCACTTTCATAGTTTTAAACATAAGGTGTCCAACAGTAGTTTATGTTAACAGTCTGTCTCACAGTTTTCAACATAAGGTTTCCATCAGTAGTTTATGTTAACAGCCCTTCTCACAGTTTTAAACATAAGGTGTCCATCAGTAGTTTATGTTAACAGCCCCTCTCACAGTTTTAAGCATAAGGTGTCCATCAGTAGTTTATGTTCACAGCCACTCTCACAGTTTTAAACATAAGGTGTACATCAGTAGTTTATGTTAACAGCCACTTTCATAGTTTTAAACATAAGGTGTCCATCAGTAGTTTATGTTAACAGTCTCTCTCACAGTTTTAAACATAAGGTTTCCATCAGTAGTTTATGTTAACAACCCCTCTCACAGTTTTAAACATAAGGTGTCCATCAGTAGTTTATGTTAGCAGCCACTCTCACAGTTTTAAACATCAGGTGTCCATCAGTAGTTTATGTTAACAGCCCCTCTCACAGTTTTAAGCATAAGGTGTCCATCAGTAGTTTATGTTCGCAGCCACTCTCACAGTTTTAAACATAAGGTGTACATCAGTAATTTATGTTAACAGCCACTTTCATAGTTTTAAACATAAGGTGTCCATCAGTAGTTTATGTTAACAGCCCCTTTCACAGTTTTAAACATAAGGTGTCCATCAGTAGTTTATGTTAACAGCCCCTCTCACAGTTTTAAGCATAAGGTGTCCATCAGTAGTTTATGTTAACAGTCTGTCTCACAGTTTTCAACATAAGGTTTCCATCAGTAGTTTATGTTAACAGCCCCTCTCACAGTTTTAAGCATAAGATGTCCATCAGTAGTTTATGTTAACAGCCCCTCTCACAGTTTTAAGCATAAGGTGTCCATCAGTAGTTTATGTTCACAGCCACTCTCACAGTTTTAAACATAAGGTGTACATCAGTAGTTTATGTTAACAGCCACTTTCATAGTTTTAAACATAAGGTGTCCATCAGTAGTTTATGTTAACAGTCTCTCTCACAGTTTTAAACATAAGGTTTCCATCAGTAGTTTATGTTAACAACCCCTCTCACAGTTTTAAACATAAGGTGTCCATCAGTAGTTTATGTTAGCAGCCACTCTCACAGTTTTAAACATCAGGTGTCCATCAGTAGTTTATGTTAACAGCCCCTCTCACAGTTTGAAGCATAAGGTGTCCATCAGTAGTTTATGTTCGCAGCCACTCTCACAGTTTTAAACATAAGGTGTACATCAGTAATTTATGTTAACAGCCACTTTCATAGTTTTAAACATAAGGTGTCCATCAGTAGTTTATGTTAACAGCCCCTTTCACAGTTTTAAACATAAGGTGTCCATCAGTAGTTTATGTTAACAGCCCCTTTCACAGTTTTAAACATAAGGTGTCCACCAATAGTTTATGTTAACAGGCCTTTTCTTCATTTTAAGCATTTCACAGTTTTAAGCATAAAGTGTCCATCAGTAGTTTATGTTAGCAACCCCTCTCTCAGTTTTAAACATAAAGTGTCCTTCAGTAGTTTATGTTAATGGCCCCTTTCACAGTTTTAAACATAAGGTGTACATCAGTAGTTTATGTGAACAACCCATTTCACAATTTTAAGGATAAAGTGTCCATCAGTAGTTTATGTTAACAGCCACTCCCATAAGTTTAAGTATAGGGTGTCCATCAGTAGTTTATGTTAACTGTCCCTCTCACAGTTTTAAACATAAAGTGTCCATCAGTAGTTTATGTTAACAGTTCCTCTCACAGTTTTAAGCATAAGGTACCCGTGAGTAGTTTATGTTAACAGTTCCTCTCACAGTTTTAAGCATAAGGTGTCCATCAGTAGTTTGTGGTAACAGCCCCTCTCACAGTTTTAAAAATAAGGTGTCCACCAGTAGTTTATGTTAACAGGCCTTTTCTTCATTTTAAACATAAGATGTCCTTTAGTAATTTATGTTAACAGCCCCTCTCACAGTTTTAAGCATAAGGTGTACATCAGTAGTTTATGTGAACAGTCCCTTTCACAGTTTTAAACATAAGGTGTCCATCAGTAGTTTATGTTAACAGTCCCTTTCACAGTTTTAAACATAAAGTGTCCATCAGTAGTTTATGTTAATAGTCTCTCTCACAGTTTTAAGCATAAGGTGTCCATCAGTAGTTTATGTTAACAGTCCCTTTCACAGTTTTAAGCATAAGGTGTACATCAGTAGTTTATGTGAACAGTCTCTCTCACAGTTTTAAGCATAAGGTGTCCATCAGTAGTTTATGTTAACAGCCCCTCTCACAGTTTTAAACACAAGGTATCCATCAGTAGTTTATGTTGACAGCCCCCCTCACGGTTTTTAGCAGAAGGTGTCCATCAGTAGTTTATGTTAACGGCCCCTCTCACAGTTTTAAACACAAGGTATCCATCAGTAGTTTATGTTAACAGCCCCTCTCTCAGTTTTAAACATAAGGCGTCCTTCAGTAGTTTATGTTAACAGCCCCTTTTACAGTTTTAAACATAAGGTGTTCATCAGTAGTTTATGTGAACAACCCATTTCACAGTTTTAAGAATAAAGTGTCCATCAGTAGTTTATGTTAACAGGCCTTTTCTTCATTTTAAACATAAGGTGTACATCAGTAGTTTATGTGAACAGTCCCTTTCACAGTTTTAAACATAAGGCGTCCATCAGTAGTTTATGTTAACAGCCACTCTCACAGTTTTAAACATAAGGCGTCCATCAGTAGTTTATGTTAACAGCCACTCTCACAGTTTTAAACATAAGGCGTCCATCAGTAGTTTATGTTAACAGCCACTTTCAGAGTTTTAAACATAAGGCGTCCATCAGAAGTTTATGTGAACAGCCACCCCCATAGGTTTAAGCGTAAGGTTTCCATCAGTAGTTTATGTTAACAGCCCCTATCTCAGTTTTAAACATAAGGTGTACATCAGTAGTTTATGTGAACAACCCATTTCACAGTTTTAAGCATAAAGTGTCCATCAGTAGTTTATGTGAACAACCCATTTCACAGTTTTAAGAATAAGGTGTCCATCAGTAGTTTATGTTAACAACCACTCTGACAGTTTTAAACATAAGGTGTCCATCAGTAGTTTATGTTAACAGCCACTCCCACAGTTTTAAGCATAAGGTGTCCCTCAGTAGTTTATGTTAATGGCCCCTTTCACAGTTTTAAACACAAGGTATCCACCAGTAGATTATGTTAGCAGCCCCTCTCAAAGTTTTAAGCATAAGGTATCCTTCAGTAGTTTATGTTAACAGCCCCTCTCACAGTTTTAAGCATAAGGTGTACATCAATAGTTTATGTGGACAGTCCCTTTCACAGCTTTAGACATAAGGTGTCCATCAGTAATTTATGTTCGCAGCCACTCTCACAGTTTTAAGCATAAGGTGTACATCAGTAGTTTATGTTAGCAGCCCCTCTCACAGTTTTAAACATTAGGTGTCCATCAGTAGTTTATGTTAACAGCCCCTCTCAAAGTTTTAAACATTAGGTGTCCATCAGTAGTTTATGTTAACAGCCCCTCTCACAGTTTTAAGCATAAGGTGTCCATCAGTAGTTTATGTTAACAGTTCCTCTCACAGTTTTAAGCATAAGGTGTCCAGTAGTTTATGTGAACAGCCCCTCTCACAGTTTCAAACATATGGTGTCCATTAGTAGTTTATGTTAGCAGCCCCTCTCACAGTTTTAAACACAAGGTGTCCATCAGTAGTTTATGTTGACAGCCCCTCTCACAGTTTTTAGCAGAAGGTGTCCAGTAGTTTATGTTAACAGCCCCTCTTTCAGTTTTAAACATAAAGTTTCCTTCAGTAGTTTATGTTAACAGCCCCTTTCACAGTTTTAAACATAAAGTGTACATCAGTAGTTTATGTGAACAACCCATTTCACAGTATTAAGCATAAAGTGTCCATCAGTAGTTTATGTTAACAGCCACTCCCATAGTGTTAAGCATAAGGTGTACATCAGTAGTTTATGTGAACAACCCATTTCACAGTATTAAGCATAAAGTGTCCATCAGTAGTTTATGTTAACAGCCACTCCCATAGTGTTAAGCATAAGGGGTTCATTAGTAATTTATGTTAACGACCCCTTTCACAGTTTTAAACACAAGGTATCCACCAGTAGATTATGTTAGCTGTCCCTCTCAAAGTTTTAAGCATAAGGTATCATTCAGTAGTTTATTTTAACAGCCCCTCTCACAGTTTTAAAAATAATGTGTCCACCAGTATTTTATGTTAACAGGCCTTGTCTTCATTTTAGACATAATGTGTCCTTCAGTAGTTTATGTTAACAGCCCCTCTCACAGTTTTAAACATAAGGTGTACATCAGTAGTTTCTGTGAACAGTCCCTTTCACAGTTTTAAGCATAAGGTGTACATCAGTAGTTTATGTTAACAGCCCCTCTCAAAGTTTTAAGCATAAGGTACCCGTGAATAGTGTATGTTAACAGTTCCTCTCACAGTTTTAAGCAAAAGGTGTCCTACAGTAGTTTATGTTAACAGTCCCTCTCACAGTTTTAAATATTAGGTGTCCATCAGCAGTTTATGTTAACAGCCCCTCTCACAGTTTTAAACATTAGGTGTCCATCAGTAGTTTATGTTAACAGTCCATATCACAGTTTTAAGCATAAGATGTCTATCAGTAGTTTATGTTAACAGTTCCTCTCACAGTTTTAAGCATAAGGTGTCCATCAGTAGTTTATGTTAACAGTCCCTCTCACAGTTTTAAACATGAGGTGTCCATCAGTAGTTTATAGTAACAGCCTCTCTCACAGTTTTATAAATAAGGTGTCCACCAGTAGTTTATGTTAACAGTTCCTTTCACAGTTCTAAGCATAAGGTGTCCACCAGTAGTTTATGTTAACAATCTCTCTCACAGTTTTATACATAAGGTGTCCATTAGTAGTTTATGTTAACAGCCCCTCTCACAGTTTTAAACATTAGGTGTCCATCTGTAGTTTATGTTAACAGCCACTCTCTCAGTTTTAAGCATAAGGTGTCCATCTGTAGTTTATGTTAACAGCCACTCTCTCAGTTTTAAGCATAAGGTGTCCATCTGTAGTTTATGTTAACAGTCTCTCTCACAGTTTTAAACATAAGGTGTCCATCAGTAGTTTATGTGAACAGTCCCTCTCACAGTTTTAAACATAAGGTGTCCATCAGTAGTTTATGTTAACAGTCCCTCTCTCAGTTTTAAACATAAGGCATCCATCAATAGTTTATGTTAACAGCCCCTTTTACAGTTTTAAACATAAGGTGTTCATCAGTAGTTTATGTGAACAACCCATTTCACAGTTTTAAGAATAAAGTGTCCATCAGTAGTTTATGTTAACAGGCCTTTTCTTCATTTTAAACATAAGGTGTACATCAGTAGTTTATGTGAACAGTCCCTTTCACAGTTTTAAACATAAGGCGTCCATCAGTAGTTTATGTTAACAGTCTCTCTCACAGTTTTAAACATAAGGCGTCCATTAGTAGTTTATGTTAACAGCCACTCTCACAGTTTTAAGCATAAGGCGTCCATCAGTAGTTTATGTTAACAGCCACTTTCAGAGTTTTAAACATAAGGTGTCCATCAGAAGTTTATGTGAACAGCCACCCCCATAGGTTTTAGACATAATGTGTCCTTCAGTAGTTTATGTTAACAGCCCCTCTCACAGTTTTAAACATAAGATGTCTATCAGTAGTTTATGTTAACAGTTCCTCTCACAGTTTTAAGCATAAGGTGTCCATCAGTAGTTTATGTTAACAGTCCCTCTCACAGTTTTAAACATGAGGTGTCATCAGTAGTTTATAGTAACAGCCTCTCTCACAGTTTTATAAATAAGGTGTCCACCAGTAGTTTATGTTAACAGTTCCTTTCACAGTTCTAAGCATAAGGTGTCCACCAGTAGTTTATGTTAACAGTCTCTCTCACAGTTTTATACATAAGGTGTCCATTAGTAGTTTATGTTAACAGCCCCTCTCACAGTTTTAAACATTAGGTGTCCATCTGTAGTTTATGTTAACAGCCACTCTCTCAGTTTTAAGCATAAGGTGTCCATCTGTAGTTTATGTTGACAGCCCCTCTCACAGTTTTAAACATAAGGTGTCCATCAGTAGTTTATGTGAACAGTCCCTCTCTCAGTTTTAAACATAAGGTGTCCATCAGTAGTTTATGTGAACAGTCCCTCTCACAGTTTTAAACATAAGGTGTCCATCAGTAGTTTATGTTAACAGTCCCTCTCTCAGTTTTAAACATAAGATGTCCATCAGTAGTTTATGTTAACAGCCACTCTCACAGTTTTAAACATAAGGCATCCATCAATAGTTTATGTTAACAGCCCCTTTTACAGTTTTAAACATAAGGTGTTCATCAGTAGTTTATGTGAACAACCCATTTCACAGTTTTAAGAATAAAGTGTCGATCAGTAGTTTATGTTAACAGGCCTTTTCTTCATTTTAAACATAAGGTGTACATCAGTAGTTTATGTGAACAGTCCCTTTCACAGTCTTAAACATAAGGCGTCCATCAGTAGTTTATGTTAACAGCCACTCTCACAGTTTTAAACATAAGGCGTCCATCAGTAGTTTATGTTAACAGCCACTCTCACAGTTTTAAACATAAGGCGTCCATCAGTAGTTTATGTTAAGAGCCACTTTCAGAGTTTTAAACATAAGGCGTCCATCAGAAGTTTATGTGAACAGCCACCCCCATAGGTTTAAGCGTAAGGTTTCCATCAGTAGTTTATGTTAACAGCCACTATCTCAGTTTTAAACATAAGGTGTACATCAGTAGTTTATGTGAACAACCCATTTCACAGTTTTAAGCATAAGGTGTCCATCAGTAGTTTATGTGAACAACCCATTTCACAGTTTTAGGCATAAGGTGTCCATCAGTAGTTTATGTTAACAACCACTCTCACAGTTTTAAACATAAGGTGTCCATCAGTAGTTTATGTTAACAACCACTCCCACAGTTTTAAGCATAAGGTGTCCCTCAGTAGTTTATGTTAATGGCCCCTTTCACAGTTTTAAACACAAGGTATCCACCAGTAGATTATGTTAGCAGCCCCTCTCAAAGTTTTAAGCATAAGGTATCCTTCAGTAGTTTATGTTAACAGCCCCTTTCACAGTTTTAAGCATAAGGTGTACATCAATAGTTTATGTGGACAGTCCCTTTCACAGCTTTACACATAAGGTGTCCATCAGTAGTTTATGTTAGCAGCCCCTCTCACAGTTTTAAACATTAGGTGTCCATCAGTAGTTTATGTTAACAGCCCCTCTCACAGTTTTAAACATTAGGTGTCCATCAGTAGTTTATGTTAACAGCCCCTCTCACAGTTTTAAGCATAAGGTGTCCATCAGTAGTTTATGTTAACAGTTCCTCTCACTGTTTTAAGCATAAGGTGTCCAGTAGTTTATGTGAACAGCCCCTCTCACAGTTTCAAACATATGGTGTCCATTAGTAGTTTATGTTAACAGCCCCTCTCACAGTTTTAAACACAAGGTGTCCATCAGTAGTTTATGTTGACAGCCCCTCTCACAGTTTTTAGCAGAAGGTGTCCAGTAGTTTATGTTAACAGCCCCTCTTTCAGTTTTAAACATAAAGTTTCCTTCAGTAGTTTATGTTAACAGCCCCTTTCACAGTTTTAAACATAAGGTGTACATCAGTAGTTTATGTGAACAACCCATTTCACAGTATTAAGCATAAAGTGTCCATCAGTAGTTTATGTTAACAGCCACTCCCATAGTGTTAAGCATAAGGTGTACATCAGTAGTTTATGTGAACAACCCATTTCACAGTATTAAGCATAAAGTGTCCATCAGTAGTTTATGTTAACAGCCACTCCCATAGTGTTAAGCATAAGGGGTTCATTAGTAGTTTATGTTAACGACCCCTTTCACAGTTTTAAACACAAGGTATCCACCAGTAGATTATGTTAGCTGTCCCTCTCAAAGTTTTAAGCATAAGGTATCATTCAGTAGTTTATTTTAACAGCCCCTCTCACAGTTTTAAAAATAATGTGTCCACCAGTATTTTATGTTAACAGGCCTTGTCTTCATTTTAGACATAATGTGTCCTTCAGTAGTTTATGTTAACAGCCCCTCTCACAGTTTTAAACATAAGGTGTACATCAGTAGTTTCTGTGAACAGTCCCTTTCACAGTTTTAAGCATAAGGTGTACATCAGTAGTTTATGTTAACAGCCCCTCTCAAAGTTTTAAGCATAAGGTACCCGTGAATAGTGTATGTTAACAGTTCCTCTCACAGTTTTAAGCAAAAGGTGTCCTACAGTAGTTTATGTTAACAGTCCCTCTCACAGTTTTAAATATTAGGTGTCCATCAGCAGTTTATGTTAACAGCCCCTCTCACAGTTTTAAACATTAGGTGTCCATCAGTAGTTTATGTTAACAGTCCATATCACAGTTTTAAGCATAAGATGTCTATCAATAGTTTATGTTAACAGTTCCTCTCACAGTTTTAAGCATAAGGTGTCCATCAGTAGTTTATGTTAACAGTCCCTCTCACAGTTTTAAACATGAGGTGTCCATCAGTAGTTTATAGTAACAGCCTCTCTCACAGTTTTATAAATAAGGTGTCCACCTGTAGTTTATGTTAACAGTTCCTTTCACAGTTCTAAGCATAAGGTGTCCACCAGTAGTTTATGTTAACAGTCTCTCTCACAGTTTTATACATAAGGTGTCCATTAGTAGTTTATGTTAACAGCCCCTCTCACAGTTTTAAACATTAGGTGTCCATCTGTAGTTTATGTTAACAGCCACTCTCTCAGTTTTAAACATAAGGTGTCCATCTGTAGTTTATGTTGACAGCCCCTCTCACAGTTTTAAACATAAGGTGTCCATCAGTAGTTTATGTGAACAGTCCCTCTCTCAGTTTTAAACATAAGGTGTCCATCAGTAGTTTATGTGAACAGTCCCTCTCACAGTTTTAAACATAAGGTGTCCATCAGTAGTTTATGTTAACAGTCCCTCTCTCAGTTTTAAGCATAAGATGTCCATCAGTAGTTTATGTTAACAGCCACTCTCACAGTTTTAAACATAAGGCATCCATCAATAGTTTATGTTAACAGTCTCTCTCACAGTTTTAAACATAAGGCATCCATCAGTAGTTTATGTTAACAGCCACTTTCATAGTTTTAAACATAATGTGCCCATCAGTAGTTTATGTTAACAGCCCTTTTCACAGTTTTCAACATAAGGTTTCCATCAGTAGTTTATGTTAACAGCCACTTTCATAGTTTTAAGCATAAGGTGTCCACCAATAGTTTATGTTAACAGCCCCTTTCACAGTTTTCAACATAAGGCATCCATCAGCAGTTTATGTTAACAGCCACTTTCATAGTTTTAAACATAAGGTGTCTATCAGTAGTTTATGTTAACAGTCTGTCTCACAGTTTTCAACATAAGGTTTCCATCAGTAGTTTATGTTAACAGCCCCTCTCACAGTTTTAAACATAAGGTGTCCATCAGTAGTTTATGTTAACAGCTCCTCTCACAGTTTTAAGCATAAGGTGTCCATCAGTAGTTTATGTTCACAGCCACTCTCACAGTTTTAAACATAAGGTGTACATCAGTAGTTTATGTTAACAGCCACTTTCATAGTTTTAAACATAAGGTGTCCATCAGTAGTTTATGTTAACAGTCTCTCTCACAGTTTTAAACATAAGGTTTCCATCAGTAGTTTATGTTAACAACCCCTCTCACAGTTTTAAACATAAGGTGTCCATCAGTAGTTTATGTTAACAGCCACTCCCACAGTTTTAAACATAAGGCATCCATCAATAGTTTATGTTAACAGTCTCTCTCACAGTTTTAAACATAAGGCATCCATCAGTAGTTTATGTTAACAGCCACTTTCATAGTTTTAAACATAATGTGCCCATCAGTAGTTTATGTTAACAGCCCTTTTCACAGTTTTCAACATAAGGTTTCCATCAGTAGTTTATGTTAACAGCCACTTTCTTAGATTTAAGCATAAGGTGTCCACCAATAGTTTATGTTAACAGCCCCTTTCACAGTTTTCAACATAAGGCATCCATCAGCAGTTTATGTTAACAGCCACTTTCATAGTTTTAAACATAAGGTGTCTATCAGTAGTTTATGTTAACAGTCTGTCTCACAGTTTTCAACATAAGGTTTCCATCAGTAGTTTATGTTAACAGCCACTTTCATAGTTTTAAACATAAGGTGTCCATCAGTAGTTTATGTTAACAGTCTCTCTCACAGTTTTAAACATAAGGTTTCCATCAGTAGTTTATGTTAACAACCCCTCTCACAGTTTTAAACATAAGGTGTCCATCAGTAGTTTATGTTAACAGCCACTCCCACAGTTTTAAACATAAGGCATCCATCAATAGTTTATGTTAACAGTCTCTCTCACAGTTTTAAACATAAGGCATCCATCAGTAGTTTATGTTAACAGCCACTTTCATAGTTTTAAACATAATGTGCCCATCAGTAGTTTATGTTAACAGCCCTTTTCACAGTTTTCAACATAAGGTTTCCATCAGTAGTTTATGTTAACAGCCACTTTCTTAGATTTAAGCATAAGGTGTCCACCAATAGTTTATGTTAACAGCCCCTTTCACAGTTTTCAACATAAGGCATCCATCAGCAGTTTATGTTAACAGCCACTTTCATAGTTTTAAACATAAGGTGTCTATCAGTAGTTTATGTTAACAGTCTGTCTCACAGTTTTAAACATAAGGTGTCCATCAGTAGTTTATGTTAACAGCTCCTCTCACAGTTTTAAGCATAAGGTGTCCATCAGTAGTTTATGTTCACAGCCACTCTCACAGTTTTAAACATAAGGTGTACATCAGTAGTTTATGTTAACAGCCACTTTCATAGTTTTAAGCATAAGGTGTCCATCAGTAGTTTATGTTAACAGTCTCTCTCACAGTTTTAAACATAAGGTTTCCATCAGTAGTTTATGTTAACAACCCCTCTCACAGTTTTAAACATAAGGTGTCCATCAGTAGTTTATGTTAACAGCCACTCTCACAGTTTTAAACATAAGGCATCCATCAATAGTTTATGTTAACAGTCTCTCTCACAGTTTTAAACATAAGGCATCCATCAGTAGTTTATGTTAACAGCCACTTTCATAGTTTTAAACATAATGTGCCCATCAGTAGTTTATGTTAACAGCCCTTTTCACAGTTTTCAACATAAGGTTTCCATCAGTAGTTTATGTTAACAGCCACTTTCTTAGATTTAAGCATAAGGTGTCCACCAATAGTTTATGTTAACAGCCCCTTGCACAGTTTTCAACATAAGGCATCCATCAGCAGTTTATGTTAACAGCCACTTTCATAGTTTTAAACATAAGGTGTCCATCAGTAGTTTATGTTAACAGTCTGTCTCACAGTTTTCAACATAAGGTTTCCATCAGTAGTTTATGTTAACAGCCCCTCTCACAGTTTTAAACATAAGGTGTCCATCAGTAGTTTATGTTAACAGCCCCTCTCACAGTTTTAAGCATAAGGTGTCCATCAGTAGTTTATGTTCACAGCCACTCTCACAGTTTTAAACATAAGGTGTACATCAGTAGTTTATGTTAACAGCCACTTTCATAGTTTTAAACATAAGGTGTCCATCAGTAGTTTATGTTAACAGTCTCTCTCACAGTTTTAAACATAAGGTTTCCATCAGTAGTTTATCTTAACAACCCCTCTCACAGTTTTAAACATAAGGTGTCCATCAGTAGTTTATGTTAGCAGCCACTCTCACAGTTTTAAACATCAGGTGTCCATCAGTAGTTTATGTTAACAGCCCCTCTCACAGTTTTAAGCATAAGGTGTCCATCAGTAGTTTATGTTCGCAGCCACTCTCACAGTTTTAAACATAAGGTGTACATCAGTAATTTATGTTAACAGCCACTTTCATAGTTTTAAACATAAGGTGTCCATCAGTAGTTTATGTTAACAGCCCCTTTCACAGTTTTAAACATAAGGTGTCCATCAGTAGTTTATGTTAACAGCCCCTTTCACAGTTTTAAACATAAGGTGTCCACCAATAGTTTATGTTAACAGGCCCTTTCTTCATTTTAAGCATTTCACAGTTTTAAGCATAAAGTGTCCATCAGTAGTTTATGTTAGCAACCCCTCTCTCAGTTTTAAACATAAAGTGTCCTTCAGTAGTTTATGTGAACAACTCATTTCACAATTTTAAGCATAAAGTGTCCATCAGTAGTTTATGTTAACAGCCACTCCCATAAGTTTAAGTATAGGGTGTCCATCAGTAGTTTATGTTAACGGCCCCTTTCACAGTTTCAAACACAAGGTATCCACCAGTAGATTATGTTAGCAGCCCCTCTCAAAGTTTGAAGCATAAGGTATCCTTCAGTAGTTTATGTTAACAGGCCTTTTCTTCATTTTAAGCATAAGGTGTCCATCAGTAGTTTATGTTCGCAGCCACTCTCACAGTTTTAAACTTAAGGTGTACATCAGTAGTTTATGTTAACAGCCCCTCTCAAAGTTTTAAGCATAAGGTACCCGTGAGTAGTTTATGTTAACAGTTCCTCTCACAGTTTTAAGCATAAGGTTGTCCATCAGTAGTTTATGTTAACTGTCCCTCTCACAGTTTTAAACATAAAGTGTCCATCAGTAGTTTATGTTAACAGTTCCTCTCACAGTTTTAAGCATAAGGTACCCGTGAGTAGTTTATGTTAACAGTTCCTCTCACAGTTTTAAGCATAAGGTGTCCATCAGTAGTTTGTGGTAACAGCCCCTCTCACAGTTTTAAAAATAAGGTGTCCACCAGTAGTTTATGTTAACAGGCCTTTTCTTCATTTTAAACATAAGATGTCCTTTAGTAATTTATGTTAACAGCCCCTCTCACAGTTTTAAGCATAAGGTGTACATCAGTAGTTTATGTGAACAGTCCCTTTCACAGTTTTAAACATAAGGTGTCCATCAGTAGTTTATGTTAACAGTCCCTTTCACAGTTTTAAACATAAAGTGTCCATCAGTAGTTTATGTTAATAGTCTCTCTCACAGTTTTAAGCATAAGGTGTCCATCAGTAGTTTATGTTAACAGTCCCTTTCACAGTTTTAAGCATAAGGTGTACATCAGTAGTTTATGTGAACAGTCTCTCTCACAGTTTTAAGCATAAGGTGTCCATCAGTAGTTTATGTTAACAGCCCCTCTCACAGTTTTAAACACAAGGTATCCATCAGTAGTTTATGTTGACAGCCCCCCTCACGGTTTTTAGCAGAAGGTGTCCATTAGTAGTTTATGTTAACGGCCCCTCTCACAGTTTTAAACACAAGGTATCCATCAGTAGTTTATGTTAACAGCCCCTCTCTCAGTTTTAAACATAAGGCGTCCTTCAGTAGTTTATGTTAACAGCCCCTTTTACAGTTTTAAACATAAGGTGTTCATCAGTAGTTTATGTGAACAACCCATTTCACAGTTTTAAGAATAAAGTGTCCATCAGTAGTTTATGTTAACAGGCCTTTTCTTCATTTTAAACATAAGGTGTACACCAGTAGTTTATGTGAACAGTCCCTTTCACAGTTTTAAACATAAGGCGTCCATCAGTAGTTTATGTTAACAGCCACTCTCACAGTTTTAAACATAAGGCGTCCATCAGTAGTTTATGTTAACAGCCACTCTCACAGTTTTAAACATAAGGCGTCCATCAGTAGTTTATGTTAACAGCCACTTTCAGAGTTTTAAACATAAGGCGTCCATCAGAAGTTTATGTGAACAGCCACCCCCATAGGTTTAAGCGTAAGGTTTCCATCAGTAGTTTATGTTAACAGCCCCTATCTCAGTTTTAAACATAAGGTGTACATCAGTAGTTTATGTGAACAACCCATTTCACAGTTTTAAGCATAAAGTGTCCATCAGTAGTTTATGTGAACAACCCATTTCACAGTTTTAAGCATAAGGTGTCCATCAGTAGTTTATGTTAACAACCACTCTCACAGTTTTAAACATAAGGTGTCCATCAGTAGTTTATGTTAACAGCCACTCCCACAGTTTTAAGCATAAGGTGTCCCTCAGTAGTTTATGTTAATGGCCCCTTTCACAGTTTTAAACACAAGGTATCCACCAGTAGATTATGTTAGCAGCCCCTCTCAAAGTTTTAAGCATAAGGTATCCTTCAGTAGTTTATGTTAACAGCCCCTCTCACAGTTTTAAGCATAAGGTGTACATCAATAGTTTATGTGGACAGTCCCTTTCACAGCTTTAGACATAAGGTGTCCATCAGTAATTTATGTTCGCAGCCACTCTCACAGTTTTAAGCATAAGGTGTACATCAGTAGTTTATGTTAGCAGCCCCTCTCACAGTTTTAAACATTAGGTGTCCATCAGTAGTTTATGTTAACAGCCCCTCTCACAGTTTTAAACATTAGGTGTCCATCAGTAGTTTATGTTAACAGCCCCTCTCACAGTTTTAAGCATAAGGTGTCCATCAGTAGTTTATGTTAACAGTTCCTCTCACAGTTTTAAGCATAAGGTGTCCAGTAGTTTATGTGAACAGCCCCTCTCACAGTTTCAAACATATGGTGTCCATTAGTAGTTTATGTTAACAGCCCCTCTCACAGTTTTAAACACAAGGTGTCCATCAGTAGTTTATGTTGACAGCCCCTCTCACAGTTTTTAGCAGAAGGTGTCCAGTAGTTTATGTTAACAGCCCCTCTTTCAGTTTTAAACATAAAGTTTCCTTCAGTAGTTTATGTTAACAGCCCCTTTCACAGTTTTAAACATAAGGTGTACATCAGTAGTTTATGTGAACAACCCATTTCACAGTATTAAGCATAAAGTGTCCATCAGTAGTTTATGTTAACAGCCACTCCCATAGTGTTAAGCATAAGGTGTACATCAGTAGTTTATGTGAACAACCCATTTCACAGTATTAAGCATAAAGTGTCCATCAGTAGTTTATGTTAACAGCCACTCCCATAGTGTTAAGCATAAGGGGTTCATTAGTAGTTTATGTTAACGACCCCTTTCACAGTTTTAAACACAAGGTATCCACCAGTAGATTATGTTAGCTGTCCCTCTCAAAGTTTTAAGCATAAGGTATCATTCAGTAGTTTATTTTAACAGCCCCTCTCACAGTTTTAAAAATAATGTGTCCACCAGTATTTTATGTTAACAGGCCTTGTCTTCATTTTAGACATAATGTGTCCTTCAGTAGTTTATGTTAACAGCCCCTCTCACAGTTTTAAACATAAGGTGTACATCAGTAGTTTCTGTGAACAGTCCCTTTCACAGTTTTAAGCATAAGGTGTACATCAGTAGTTTATGTTAACAGCCCCTCTCAAAGTTTTAAGCATAAGGTACCCGTGAATAGTGTATGTTAACAGTTCCTCTCACAGTTTTAAGCAAAAGGTGTCCTACAGTAGTTTATGTTAACAGTCCCTCTCACAGTTTTAAATATTAGGTGTCCATCAGCAGTTTATGTTAACAGCCCCTCTCACAGTTTTAAACATTAGGTGTCCATCAGTAGTTTATGTTAACAGTCCATATCACAGTTTTAAGCATAAGATGTCTATCAATAGTTTATGTTAACAGTTCCTCTCACAGTTTTAAGCATAAGGTGTCCATCAGTAGTTTATGTTAACAGTCCCTCTCACAGTTTTAAACATGAGGTGTCCATCAGTAGTTTATAGTAACAGCCTCTCTCACAGTTTTATAAATAAGGTGTCCACCAGTAGTTTATGTTAACAGTTCCTTTCACAGTTCTAAGCATAAGTTGTCCACCAGTAGTTTATGTTAACAGTCTCTCTCACAGTTTTATACATAAGGTGTCCATTAGTAGTTTATGTTAACAGCCCCTCTCACAGTTTTAAACATTAGGTGTCCATCTGTAGTTTATGTTAACAGCCACTCTCTCAGTTTTAAACATAAGGTGTCCATCTGTAGTTTATGTTGACAGCCCCTCTCACAGTTTTAAACATAAGGTGTCCATCAGTAGTTTATGTGAACAGTCCCTCTCTCAGTTTTAAACATAAGGTGTCCATCAGTAGTTTATGTGAACAGTCCCTCTCTCAGTTTTAAACATAAGGTGTCCACCAGTAGTTTATGTTAACAGCTGCTTTCACAGTACTGTCCACCAGTATTTTATGCAATACAATAAAAGGGTAATTTTTTGCTCTCAATTGTTTTTGTTGCTAGATATTTTAAGAACACGTTTTTGTTTGTAATCTGTGATTTTATATAACAATTAAACTTTTTATTGTTTCTTAAAAGATTCTATGAAGAAATAATATGTGTCAAATCTAGTAACAATTTCAATTTTGCAATCACTTGTGATCCGCTGTCTGTCTTTCCTTTTTTATACCCCCCGCAACGAAGTTGTAGGGGGTATACTGGTTTCACCATGTCCGTCCGTCTGTAGACAAATCCTATGTCGTACGATAACTTGAGTTGTGTTTCTTAGAATCTTTTAAAATTTTATCAGCTGTTTACTGGTGAAGAGAGGAGGATTCCTTTCATTTTGGACGATTTTCACTTTTGCCGTTCCAGAGTTATTGGACTTGATATGACGGAAAATAGGATGTTTACCCTATGTCGTATGATAACTTGAGTAGTGTTTCTCAGAATGTTTTGAAATTTTATCAGCAGCTTATCAGTGAAGAGAGGAGGGTCCCTTTCATTTTTGGTCGGAACAATCAGTAATGTTTTGGTTATGGAAATAGGTTGGACAGATGTGGGGAGCGGGGGGTATATCTCAGTGAGCTGTGCTCACAGTAATACTAGTTCAATTATCCATCACTACCGCATTTTAAATCACAATGAGCTCAAATTTGTGACACATATATTCCAGATTTTCTGTTGGGTGAACGCCCATTTATTAATATACGGATTGTACAAATTAGGTTTATTTTGAATTTTAAAAATCATACCGAATTCTTCTCCTCGGAAAATATTGATTCAAATTATACCAAATGGAGAAATCAGAAACAATTTGAGTTTTAACTTATTTGGATTTACATGTTTCGACTGTTTGTGTAAAATTTTGAAGTGTGAAAATGAAACCCAGGCGAGCGATTGCATGATTATTGGATACTGTGAACCACTAGTTTTTAATATCCATGGTTATTTATTATGGGTATATGTGTAATTGAATTATGGAAACTAGTGCTTTTTTGGAGATTTTCTCCTCATAGGTTTTTATCTCTAGTTTTTAACGCAGAGTTTCCTCAGTTTTGATATATGATATAGACTTTTATATTGTATTAATTTTGATTGTAAAGGTTAACTTGCTTTATATGTCACCTAATGTTCCCAATGCTGTACACAACATTTTATATAAAACATATATGTTTTCTATATTGCTTTATTATAATTTCAATTGAAATGCATTAACATGTATTTATTTGCTTAAGGGTTAAGGTTATTGTGTTTAATGCCACTTTCAACAATATTTCAGTTATATTGTGGCAGACAGTTTTATTAATGGAGGAAACCGGAGTACCCGGAGAAAACCACCGACCTGTTGCAAGTCTTTAGCAAACTTTATCACATAATGTTGTATCAAATACACCTCGCCATGAGTGGGATCCGAACTCACAACTTTAGTGTTGATAAGCACTGATTGCACAGATAATAAATCCAACTACTATACAACACGACCATGACGGCTCCTCGTTTGCTTAAGAAATGTTTGAAGATACCAAAAGGGATACTTAGAAACCGTAAATTGAAGGACAGACATTACAATGGCCAACAGAAAAAGGACAAAAGGACAAACAATGATCCACAAAACATTACACAGAAAACTAAAGATTAAGAAAATGAAACCCACTAAAAACCGGAAGGATAAATAGAATCTAACACCGGGGAGAGTGCAAGATAGGGAAATCTCCGACACCCGAGGGTAAGATTTCAATCGTTCTCTTTACGAGGCTTGCCGAGTTAGAGAACGATTATAATCTTACCCAAGGGTGTCGGAGATTTCCCTATCTTGTACTTTTTCCGGTGTTTGATTTTATTTCTCACTAAACACCTAATGGAGACCATTCACCCAAATTTACTCAACAGGTGTCGAGTACCAACGGTGGTTAACGGAGCGTTTTATTATCGCTTAGACGTTTGTAACCTATATAAACTATTATTTCAAACACAATTTCAATCTAATTATCCAACAATAATTATTTTTTATTTGTATAACAATATTCCTCAAGTTAACAACAAATGCATCATAAGTTGTAACCATCTTCTGACATGTTACTAAATTACTAAAGTGATCATGCACTTTGAAATAAGACAAGGACGACGTTGCAATCATATCTGGGTCACGAGCACCTGTTACTAACTGAATGCGAATATAAAATAAACTGATGATTGAATACATTCTTATTAATTTTTTCTTATGTTCTCCATGAGCAAAAATCAATATTTTCAATACTTTTGTAATTTAATAGTAAATACGCATAGCATACGTACAATAACTGTAGAATGAGGAAACCATAGTACACGTGTACGTACGTTGTTAAACAAAGTTTGATATTTGTTCACATTCTTTGTATTTCCCTTTTTAAAAGATTTTCGTGTTGGTTTCCTAGTTTTGTTGTATCCTGATTTTCTACTTTCATGGTAAATAATCGTTTATTAATGGTTAGAATCAAATAATTTCGATCAATTTCACATGCATTAATTATTCTTGGCGAATTGTATGTACTGTTCTGTTCCGGATTCCAACCTCAGTGGCTCGTCTTTAAGATATATAACTTTGTTAGTAAAAAAAATATGCACCCCTATATCATTTTTAAGATATATATATATATATTATATGAAAAAAAACAACTAAGCGTGTTGGGACCTCATATTCATCTCATTGAAAAATAACTTCGTGATAAAGCTGAAAAATTGCCGTAAGCAACAATTATTCACTGATCCCCAACATGATGTTAAAAACATATTCTGTCTCAAACATAAATATCTACATTTATTAATCTACTATTTAAGTGGTTATTTTTGAAGGGGTATTAATTTTGCCATTTTTAGTCAAACTGTTCGCGTGGGCTCTAATTTTGCGAAAATTGGAAAAAGCAAAATTAAAAATTTTACGATTTCAGCTTTATCTTAAGCCATTCAAATAAGGCATCAAGCATTCTGAAGATTTTGATAAAAAAAATCAAACGTGAATACCTGGGTCGTATTATAGATAATGTTGATTTTTTTCAACGAGAAATTTATGATAAAAATTTGAAGGGAATTTACTGATTTTTTTTTATGTCCAAAAAATAAAAATCTAATTTTTGTTTCCTGTGAAAAAATATATCGCTGTGGGGGAAATGATAGTTTTCTGTGTAGTGTTTTGTAGATCAGTGATTGTCCTTTTTCTTTTGGCCATTGTATTGCCTGCCCTTGCGCTTGGGGATCTTAAAAGTCTTCTTGCATTATTTTTGAAGCAAAAGCGAGTACGCAAATTTACATGGTTAGACCCTATACAGTCTGAGTGTGAAAAAAATACGTGTACAATTTTCAATCGGGTTCAATTTAGTCTGAAAACTCATGTGCAATATTATGTCATTAGACAACAAATGAATTAAAAAAAAACTCGTGTGCAATTTTACGTCTTTAGACTGAAGTAAAAAAAAAAACCACGTACATGCAATTTTACATCGCCATTGGCATTGCAGGCATTGGGCCCTATAGGCTATGAAGTATGATTGTTACCGGTCACTGTGAAATAAACTAGAAAAAAAGTTATTGGAAATATCAAATTAAAATCTATAGTTGACATAAACTATACAGCATGCATTTGCCGGTAAAAGGCACGTGATTTTTTGTTGTCTTGCACTAGTGCAAGATAAGAAATTCTTCCGTAAATGGCCGTTTTCGGGTGAAGACGACCGAGGTAAGACGAGTCCACGTGCACTCGTCTTTACTCGTTGTTACATCCAATCAGAACGCCTCTAACAAGAAAAAAATTCGTTTAAATATATACCCTAAGCCGGGAATGTCACATTATATACCCTGTCTGATAGCTGAATAACAGATATATTACGGATTTAACCATTGGTTTTTTTTCAAATACAGACTCCAACCGTATTAAATATATTTGTGTCTTTAATTTTCATTTTTTCGTATTTCTAGATGTCCTTTTCCGTACCTTTGACGTCATTCTTCAATGACGTCAAAATATGTGTCACGTCATATTTCATGCATGGGGTGTCTCATGAAGGAAAATACTGTACTTTCAATAAAATATTAGTGAGAAAACCTCAAATATCAGTAGAAAACTACTTAGTTTATTAGTCGGTGTCACAAAAGTCAATTTTATGTGATGTGTATTTCATAACGCTCAATGATATTGATCTGATAATTTATGCAAATTAGTTACTGATCAATGGCGGGCGTCTCTAGGAGTTGGCGATAGTGAAAGTTGTTGATTTACGGAAGAAATAGGTACTTACATGCGTTGTTGGGAAAGCCCGGGTGATCTTCCTCTCGTGATAGACATTTTTGTGTCTTTTCGCTCGTTTCGCTGCGCTCCACTCGCGAAAAGACATAAAATTTATATCACTCGTGGAAGATCACCCGGTCTTTCCCAAGAAGGTATGTAAGAACTTATTATTCTTCCGTAAATGGCCGTTTTCGGGTGGAGACGACCGAGGTAAGACGAGTCCACGTGCACTCGTCTTTACTCGTTGTGACATCCAATCAGAACGCCTCTAACAAGAAAAAAAATCGTTTAAATATATACCCTAAGCCGGGAATGTCACATTATATACCCTGTCTGATAGCTGAATAACAGATATATTACGGATTTAACCATTGTTTTTGTTTCAAATACAGACTCCAACCGTATTAAATATATTTGTGTCTTTTATTTTAATTTTTTCGTATTTCTAGATGTCCATTTCCGTAACTTTGACGTCATTCTTCAATGACGTCAAATATGTGTCACGTCATATTTCATGTATGGGATGTCTCATGAAGGAAAATACTGTACTTTCAATAAAATATTAGTGAGAAAAGCTCAAATATCAGTAGAAAACTACTTAGTTTATTAGTCGGTGTCACAAAAGTCAATTTTATGTGATGTGTATTTCATAACGCTCAATGATATTGATCTGATAATTTATGCAAATTAGTTACTGATCAATGGCGGGCGTCTCTAGGAGTTCGCGATAGTGAAAGTTGTTGGTTTACGGAAGAAATGTGTACTTACATGCGTTGTTGGGAAAGCCCGGGTGATCTTCCTCTCGTGATAGAAATTGTTGTGTCTTTTTGCTCGTTTCGCTGCGCTCCACTCGCGAAAAGACATAAAATTTCTATCACTCGTGAAAGATCACCCGGTCTTTCCCAAGAACGTATGTAAGAACCTATTAATCTCACATCGCTAAAAATAGGAACTGGTCTGTCTCAAAGGTGAGAAAAGCAGTTCCCGCTCTACATGTGATACCTGTCTTGTTACTATATGTCCATATATAGTGAGTTGTTTATACAAAAATAATGCAATTAAAAAAACATTCTGAATATTTAAGACTGATCCATTGAGATTCAGTATAACTAACCATGATATTATACTGTTTACATTCATAGAGGTTAACATGCTCACCTCAAGTGGGGTTGATTGGGAGTTCGAGTCCCGGTCAGATCAATCCAAATGACTATAAAATTGGTGTTTGTTGCCTCTTCTCTAAGCATGCATCAATAAGGAGTAAGAGCAAAGGCTGGTTGGCTCGAAATCAGAATAATATGTCCGAATGGAGCGACATGTCCACCCGCAGACTGTAGTTTTGGTGTGCCAACACTATAAAAGTCCAAGTAAGCGTGTTGGTCTAGTACAAAGAGGATATCATCATTAAGTCATCGAAATGTGCCTAAACAGCAATTAATCAACCATTTATAGAGCCGGTGTCGTAAAATGTTTAGCTACCCATGAAAATTAGCTACCTCAAATTTCCAGTAGCTAATTTTCATACGGCGGAGCATAATAATTAGCTACCTATGAAAATTAGCTACTTGTAGCATAAACTTATAGGATTTGTCTCCCTTATTATGTTTACCAAAATACAGATTGTATATTTCCAATGGAGAGACAAAATGAAAAACTGCATGTACATAAACAGGAAAAGAGTTACTGATTGACCAAGAGAGACATGTAGATCTCAAGGGCGGATCCAGCGGGGGGGAGGGCGTAAAATCGTGATTTTTCACACGTAATACCCCAACAATTTTCGTGCCTCCATCCGCTCGGCGCATTTTTTTTAAGTGCGCCCCCCTAACTTGAAATCCTGGATCCGCCCCCTGGATCTGTACACAATATAAAATAAAATAAACAATAGATATTAGTGGTGTTCATAGTTGAAAAACAAAATGCTGCCTGTATGGCTGTATAGCATGTGATTAAGTTACAAACTATCTTTTTTCAATTTACCATTACGATGTATCATTTTTACAGCTATTAAAAAATAGATTGGTGGATTATATATGGTAGAATTTAATATTTATGTGATGTTCAAACTATGCAAATTATTCTTTAACTTAATAAGATCATATATGATAATTATTAATCACACTTTTATTATTGCTAACCGTGTTACCCTCTTGAAATAAAGAAATCATCTCATTTACTTACTTATTGACACTATCTTCTGAATTCAATAAATAAATAAAATTATGTTCCATATATATTTAATAATGAAAGTTGGGAACTTTATTTATTACAATATTAAAGAACTGGTAGCTATTAGATTAATTTCAATTCGAAACTGAAACTATTTGCACACTCTTGATGACAATTTCTTATTTGGATTTTGTAAAAATAGAACCCTAAATCATAAATTTCCAACAGAATGTGGAAGATGGCAAAATATGTGTACAGAACATGGTTTGACCCGATCGGGACTCGAACCCACGATCTACCGCATTCGAGGCGAGCACACTAACGATTACACTACCGATGAGGGTCTTTGGTGAGGATTTCTGGTCTGTTTCTCAGCAAATACATATATTGTCCAGGGGCGGATCCAGGATTTCAAGTTAGGGGGGGGCACATTTTAAAAAATTGCGCCGAGCGGAGGGAGGCGCGAAAAATTTTGGGGTATTTCGTGTGAAAAATCACTATTTTATGCCAAAAAATCTTATTTGGGGGGGGGGGGGGCGAATGCGCGTCCCCCTGGATCCGCCCCTGTTGTCTACATAAATGACAATAGATAAAGTAACAATACAAAATACATTGCGCAACGCACGGTCAACTTTTCGCGCTTTCACAATCCTTCGGCAGAAGACACATACAAAGCGACTTTTTGAGTACATGTATATAAACAAATTCATATTTCAAAACAAAGATTACCAACTGGTATTTGTTGCTTATAATGCTAAGCACGCAGAATTAAGGAGAAAGAGCAAAAACTGGTTGCTTCGGAATCAGGATAATGTGTCAGAGTGGAGTGACATGTATATCCGCGGACTGTTGTTTCCGTTAGCTAACACTATGAAAAAAACTAAGCGTGTTGGTCTAGAAAAAAGCGGACATCATCATCATCTCATTAACTTGGTCTCGCCATGATATAGCTATATAATTGCTGAGTTGGCGTTAAAAAACAATCGCTCACTAAAGCTGTTACGTACAGTTTTTATATTTCTTCGACAATGTACGTATATTGTGTTTATTCTGCAATGTCTTATAGTTAAATAAAAACAACTGGCAAATTGTCTAAAAAGACCAGAAACAGACATCGTTCTAAGCGTTTTAGACGTCCGCGGTTATAGTGTAAGTTTCTCGGCGTCGCTCGACATGAATCAGTTACCAGAAAAACTATATCTTGGTCAAAATCTTAAGCAATATGTGATGAAAGAAGCTGTTATATATAAAATCCTTAGGTACAGACAAAACAGATGTCACACCAATGAGGAGCGATGGACAGAGCACAGCTGACACAAAGCAAAAATCCAACATCCCCAACAGTGTCAGTCCGTATTCACCGTAGAATCACAAGACAACATCCCCGACTGCACCAAAACCCACATCATAAAAACAGCACTCCCAATATCTCTACCAGGTGTAAAAGAAACTCCTACATAACATCAATACCCATAGATTTTGTGCTCCCAAAACTATTAAATTATTTGGCTTTCCAATCTTTTGATCTTGAGCTACCTGATGAAGGTTATTCCAGAAACGTTCATGTGCACTAAATTTGATATCTACGTTTTTATTACCTCTTTTTAGCAATGTAGCTATCTGAATGTTTTCTTTGAAAACAAGATACACTCATTGTTTAATATGATAGATACAAAATGTATGTAAAATTTCCACGTAAATTAGCTACCTGTATCCCTTATGAAAATTATGTGTACAGAACTAAGTCAGATTGATAAAAGGTGCATTCATGTTGGGTTTTTGTCTTTCTTTTTGATATTTTTGATTGGTTTGTTTTTGATAACAGATTAATATCTAATTGTATTTGGTTTTTTTCTGTTTTGAGGATATAACTTCAGAAGGGCCTACAAATTTATACATCTTGGAATAACAGTAATACTTTAGGGTGCCTGCATCCTAATTTCTTATGTACATGTATCTCTATTCTTTATCAATAAATGTTTAGAGGTTTGCGTTTGTATTGAAACTGGGCCTTGATGGGAGAGAGGTTTAAAGAGCTGCCTACACCTCATTTATCTTTCACTGCACTGTTCATCACTTGGATGATGTACTCAACCTTTAGAAAGTAGATTGCCAGACGCTGGTACAACATATGAAAATGTCTGTAATGTCATTGAATATAGCTCAAATAAATATTTTGCATCATGCTGGTATGTCTTGTAAGTACAGATACTTGTATCACACATACTTGTCAATTTAATAATTAAATAACAGCCATATATACATGATAATATCTCACACACAAAGTATCTTAACACAAGTTATTTCTTAAAGATTTTATTGAAAAACTCAGACAGGCATGGTGGAACATTAGCATACATATAATACAATACAATATATAGACTAGAGGCTCAGTAGGTTGAGAAGATTTTTTATGAATCGACCAATCAGCAACACGAATTGCCTGTGCTGGCCATGTTTGTTAACAGATCCAAAATGAGCAATCGTTATAGAGGGCCTTCCATAGATGCTACCTACCACGTTTCGGTTCATTTGGCCAAACAGTTTCAGAGTAGAAGATGTTTTAGGAATCGACCAATCAGCAACAAGAATTGCCTGTGCCGACCATGCTTGCTAAGGGATCAGGACTAAATGAGCAATCTTTACAGAGGGCCTTTCATAGATGTTTCTTACCAAATTAGGTTCATTTGGTCAAGCGGTTTCAGAGGAGAAGATTTTTTTAGGAATCGACCAATCAGCATCAAGAACTGCCTGTGGCGGCCATGTTTGCTACGAATTGAGCCGAAATGAACAATCTTTATAGAGGACCTTCCATATATGCTTCCTACCAAGTTTCAATTCATTTGGCCAAGCGGTTTCAAAGATTTTTAGAAATTGACCAACCAGAAACAATAACTGCCTATGGCTATTCGATTTCAGAGGTGAAGATTTTTTAGAAATCAACCAATCAGCAATAAGAATTGCCTATGGTGGCCATGTTTGTTAATGGATCATGACGAAATGAAAAATCTTTATAGAGAACCTTGCATAGATGCTTCCTATTAAGCTTCAGTTCATTGAGCTAAGGGGTTTCAGAGCAGAAGATTAAAATGTGAAAAGTTTACAGACAACGTCTGCCCAAAAGCTTTGATGAATACCAGAGTACAACACAAATTCTAACACGACTCCTTCTTACGCTTTGTAGACAAACGAGCGATTTATCGATGGTATAATCTCGTTCACACATGTGCCGGTGAATATGACTGACTTTTCCATTGGCAGCATAAATGGTGTGTGACACTTTCCGCAAACGTACATATAAATTACCGTCTTCCAATCAAAGTATACTACCGTATTTGTAATCTTAGACATATCAGAATCGAAATAAATCATGGAAGCATGAATGTGTTTTGAGTTTTAACATGGGTTGGCGGATATTAGTAAATTTTATCCCTCGCCTCTGGCTCGGGATAAAATACTAATATCCAACAATCCATGTTAAAACTCAAAACACATTCTGGCTTCCATGATTTATTTCTTAATTAGCGGGTCATTTTATCTGAGCCTGAATTACCCACCTGGTCACTTATACAGTTTATGTTCAATAAAGTATAGATTTTGTTAAAAAAATATTTTATAAATTTCGAATTTAACAAATAAATATATGATTTTGATTCTGTCACATCTCTCCAACAGTAAAAGTTACAACAAATCAGCGGGGAACCTTCAAAAAAGGAATTTGTCACATGATTTAAATGGAAAAGACTGCAATTTGTAGGGGAAACAAATTTCTAAATTGAACTTAAAGCAAGCAAATTTATATTTGATTTGGTTGGAGATACCGGTATGTATAATTAAGACAGGAAGTTTTCAAAGGAATTTAATGAATAAAAACTACCTACAAATTTGGTTTCATTCAACTACTTTTATCTCGGAAACTACAAAAAACTAAGTCAAATCTATTTAAAAAATCCAGCAGTAAATTTCATATTCCTCCCAAACTCCAATTGACCAAGTGGTTTCAGAGAAGTTTAAATGCAAGCGTTTACAGATGACAGACGCAAAGTGACGACAATATCTCACACGAGTTGATGATGACCATGCACACCAAATAATGACATCTCACACAACCCTTTGTGTACATCATTTAAATGAACAAATGTCACAAATGAAGCGATAGTCTTCCTGGTTTACTTCGTTGGATGTTTTCTGAATGGTGGTACACTGGAAATGCTGCCACCAATAACAAGATTCACACTGGACCTGAAACATAAACAAAAGATTATGTACATGTATATGTATATATTTTCAAAAAATATATGTTGATTTATAAATAAATTCCTTCAATCCAAGCACTTTCAATTCAGTAAGTAGTCTGGTCAAAAGTTATATAGTTACTTTCCCATGGTCGGTGGTTCTTTCAGGGTACTCTGGCTTCTTCCACCACTAAAACTGGTCGCCATGATATCGCTGAAATATTGCTGAAAGTGGAGTTAAACACCAAAAACCAACCAATCATCAAAAGGTATGTAACATACCAAGCAACTGTCAATTTATTGCTCCTATAACATAGTGTGGATCCAGGATTATGAAAACGATGAGGTCCTACCCAATATGAGGCGAAAGAACCCATTTTTGAGCTACATCATTTTTTTAAATGCTAGTATAGTAAGTAGCTTGTAATTGTTACTGTGGCTAACATTTGCGTTCTAACCTGAAAAAATTTCTGTTATTTCGTGTTATAAGACTTTTTCTTATCTGTTACAAAAAAGGTGAAGTATAGAAAGATGACCATTCAATGAACAATTAAGAAAAGCAAGAGATCCATATTTGATTTATTTTCAAAGGTATTTTACATAGAATCCTGTACTAAAACTATGTTGTGCAATGACATCACTGTTTTAACAAATACAAACTTGAAAGAGAGGAAAATATAAAGGTTTCATTCATTTTGTTCAATTCTGAGCAGTTTTGGGAAGACTTTAAACTTGAAAAATGTTTTAGGAAATATTTTTAAAGATATTTCCCATACAGTTCTCGTGTCCTGCAATAGTAGAATTCTCGGATTTCCAGGTAGTATAAACCCTAAAGATGACCACATCAGGAGCATAAAATGCATCTTTTATTAAAATATGGTCATTAGTTCCAGAAAATACATTAAAACTATTTCTAAATAATTTTATTTCAGATCTCGAGTGTAATCTATATATAAAGCTATGTGGTTGGTTCGTATATGGACCATGAAACGAAGGAATGAGAGGTAGCTAATTTTCATGGGCAGGTAGCTAATGTTCATGGACCATGACACGAAGGAATGCGAGGTAGCTAATTTTCATGGGCAGGTAGCTAATCTTCATGGACCATGAAACGAAGGAATGCGAGGTAGCTAATTTTCATGGGCAGGTAGTTAATTTTCATGGACCATGAAACGAAAGAATGAGAGGTAGCTAATTTTCATGGGCAGGTAGCTAATTTTCATGGACCATGAAACGAAGGAATGCGAGGTAGCTAATTTTCATGGGCAGGTAGCTAATTTTCATGGACCATGAAACGAAGGAATGAGAGGTAGCTAATTTTCATGGGCAAACTTCTGTTGCTTATGCTTATGTTTAAATGGCACCAGGTAGTTTATTTTCATGGATAACACTTTGACACCTGTGTCATACATTGAACAGATGTAAGGTAGCTTATTTTCATGGAAAACGTCATGACTCCTATCCAATGTAACGAAGGAATGCGAGGTAGCTAATTTTCATGGGCAGGTAGCTAATTTTCATGGACCATGACACGAAGGAATGCGAGGTAGATAATTTTCATGGGCAGGTAGCTAATTTTCATGGATCATGAAACGAAGGAATGCGAGGTAGCTAATTTTCATGGGCAGGTAGCTAATTTTCATGGACCATGAAACGAAGGAATGCGAGGTAGCTAATTTTCATGGGCAGGTAGCTAATTTTCATGGACCATGAAACGAAGGAATGCGAGGTAGCTAATTTTCATGGGCAAACTTCTGTTGCTTATGCTTATGTTTGAATGGTGCCAGGTAGTTTATTTTCATGGAACACGTCATGACTCCTATTCCATGCAATGAAGAAAGGTCGAGTAGCTAATTTTCATGGACAAGCTTCAGATGCTTATGCTCATGTTTGAACGGTGCAAGGTAGTTTATTTTCATGGATAACACTTTGAAACCTATGTCATACACTGGACAGATGCAAGGTAACTTATATTCATGGAAAACTTCACGACTTCTATCCCATGTAATGAAGAAATTATGCTGACTAGTCTTTGCCTTTATTCTTTTACGCCATGTGTCAATATAAATTGTATAGTTTTTGGTTTGATCAGATCGTTGATCGAAACCACGATCTACCGCACATGATGCGAGTACTCGTAACTATTTCACCACAGGAGCGTTATTGCTTGTTATAACTAAGCGTCTTATTTCTTTGGAATAGATATAGTATAAACATAGTTTATTAATTAATTCAATATTACACATTATGATAATACACATATAAATGGAATAGATATACACATTTTTGTATATATGCAAAGCAGAAAATGCATTATGTACAAATAAATAATATGGTGATTGATATATAGAAACTTGTCCATGTCACTATAAATATATAATTTTTTAAAAATATTATTAGACTTGAATTTATTTATATTATATATATATATAACCCCGCGGGAACCCCGGTGTATAGAAATGGGACCGAGAGCTTCTTCGGCTTGAAGGGGCGTCCGTCGGTTGTGCGGGGTGTATAAATTCACAACCAATCCGTCCTTCGGTCGAGACGTAAATAAAACCGAGGTCCCGTGTTGAGAGATTGCCATCCTCTTCGCACGTTAAAGAACCCAGTATGCTCATGATGAGACCTGTTGCACTGGCTAAATTATTCGTCCCTTCCCATACACCTTTCCTTGTTTCGAGTCCCGTGGCGTTTAAATTTTTTAATATTCTCGTCCTGAATTTAGCTGAAAAATTGCTCGCTGGACGTTAAGCACCAACCAATCAATCAATCAATCAATCAATCATATATTTTATATCGAAATAACTTATTTTCATCCAGATTTTGCTCCATGTAAACAAGGATTTATATATATATATATATATATAAATCCTTGGTGTAAATGAATAAATAGGAGTTTGCTATCCATTTCTTGGATAAATCTATCTAATTAAATAGATTTCCTCGCCTACATCCACCCCCCTTTTTTCGTTCAAAAATACTAATTACCAAGAATCTATCAAAACATGGTAAAAGGGGAATAACTGGCATAGTACTTTTAATGTATTATTAAGGTAGCTAATTTTCATGACTATCATTTGGAACACCTTTGTGGTTTACGAAAATCTAGTTCCGAACGTCAAAAAGTAGCTAATAATTATGGTAGCTAATAATTATAGGACACCGGCTAGCTTCTTCTTCTTCTATTTCCGTTTTCCCTCCAGTCTAGGAGCACTCTTTTTATCCACCACCAATTTTGAGTTGACCATGAATTTCCTCCACCAATTTGTATGAATCAGGTATATGTACACTGGAATTATATACTGAGATATTTGCGGAACCCGCTTTACTGTATTTATCTTTAGAACTGTTTGTAAACTATTTTAAAATGGAAATGATTGTTACATAATTGTCTCGAGATATTCATGAGTAAAAAAACATATATTGGTTAGCATTCCATGGACTAGGTAGTCCCGCCATTTTCTAGCATCGATATTTTCGTTTCCTTCCCCTTCTATATGATATCACCTGTCAGTGTCTTGTGTTTTAAGCGTAATTAATTTGTGTATTTAACTGGTGTAATCTCAGGATTCTTAGTTAACATAATTGCAATGAAATTGTAGAGTAAAACAATATTTATTCCTGCTAAAAAATTATCAAAATTGGACATAAATTGACTTCAGGATAACATTTTGGAAAATTGTAGTTTTATACAATGTATGAGATAGAGGTCCTATATACTAATATAGGAAAAATTATCAAAATACTTTTAGCAAGTAACTGTAGATCACTATACTTAACAGCAATAATAATAATGATTTAAAGGTCAAAAACATGTAATGATAATAATCAGACACACTGAGTCATGGAGACTTTCTTGCCTCAAATAGTCAAAAGTGAGTCAGTATTGTCTACTGAGCACATGGTCGATAAAACTAATAATCATGAATTATCAATAATCGCATGAAATTACCCAAGTCCTTATGCATGTATATACTATTTATCCTGCAATCGATACATTTGCTGTACAAATATGCTATACGAATAAACTTTTCAGCCTACGAATAAACTTTCCTGGTACCCTGTAGCTATGTACAGCGGAGGGCGCAGACAAGTATGAAACTGGTACTAATGTAACGCGGACCATGAAGAAGACACCCTTGACAACATTTATGAAAGGCGAGGAATGACGCTTGTTTCTGTCCTTTTTGTTTAAATCTGACAAGTTTTCCGACTTTTTGACATTGCAGGATAAACACAATATACGTACATTGTCGTTAAATATAAAATTCATTTGTACTCGCTGCGAAACAGGCCTGAAAAGCTCGCCAAAGGCTCGCTATTCTGCCTGTTTCTAAAGCTTGTACAAATAGATTTTATATTTACCGACAATGTACGTATATTATATATTATACCATGGTACAAATATAATTTAGAATTAACTGTATTGTATTTGAAGAGTTGCCGTCAATTGGTGATTTGACAGTCGAAAATGGAATTTTACTAGGCAACATGTAATGGAGCCAGTAAAATGGATATATTTGAGATAGTCAGATTCCCAATTGCTTTTCAGTTGCTGAAACTGGCAGGCGAGTCACATTATTAACCATTTGATCACATGATATATGATTTTCTGTCCAGAATAACCTTTAGATTTATTTGACCTTATGTTATGTACATTATAATTTCAGTGATAATATTGACCTTGAAGTGAAAACATTAGAAGTTATTCATAATGGGTGTAGCAGCATCTCGTCAAGAAGCATTCTGGGAAGCTTGTGGATTTGGTCACAAGGAGAGGGTTAAGAAATTTTTAGAAAGTGGTGACATTGATGTTAACTGGGTATCCTATACTGTGAGTAAATATAAATATGTATACAGTCAAACCTGTATTAAGAGGTCATGACCTCTGGGACAAAGAGAAAGTGGCCTTATAAGACAGGTGACCTCTTAAAAGAGGTTCAATATAATTCATATGAAATTTTCTATGACAGGACAAGAAAAGGGTGACTTTTTAATACAGGTGACTGCTTAATAGAGGTGACCACATGGGAAGGTTTGACTGTATTTATATATTACTGCAGTGGTGTTGTAATGATTAACATGCTCACCTTGAGTGCAACAGATTATGTTAGTTCAAACCAACAACTATAAAACTGGTACTTGCTGCTTCTCTGCTCAGCTCCACAGGTTGAGGAGTAAGAGTAAAGACTGGTTTGTTCTGAATCAGAATAATATGTCAGTGTGGACCGACATATCTACACACAGACTGTTGTTTCAGTGAGCTACCACTGTAAAAATCCACCTAAGCGTGATGGTCTAGTACAAAGTGGATATCATTTCATCAAAATGTAACTTGTTCTCGCCATGATACATGATTAGGTATCTCCGGGTACTCCGGTTTCCTCCACAAATAAATCTGACCGCCACAATATAACTGAAATTTTGTTGAAAGTGCCGTTAAACACCATAAGACCAACCAACCGACCAATATATCTGAAAAATTGCTCACTTGACTTGGCGTTGAAAAACAATCACTCACTATACATGTATATATGATTATATTGTACAAGATTTAGATACAGAGGGAAATGTGATTATTACAAAGAGTTTCTCATCCATTTTGAATCAACATCATCATGTACAAAATAAATTGGATACTGTAATAGTGAACTGCCATTGTGTTTAGCATGTAATAGTGAACTGCCATTGTGTTTAGCATGTAATAGTGAACTGCCATTGTGTTTAGCATGTAATAGTGAACTGCCATTGTGTTTAGTATGTAATAGTGAACTGCCATTGTGTTTAGCATGTAATAGTGAACTGCCATTGTGTTTAGTATGTAATAGTGAACTGCCATTGTGTTTAGCATGTAATAGTGAACTGCCATTGTGTTTAGCATGTAATAGTGAACTGCCATTGTGTTTAGTATGTAATAGTGAACTGCCATTGTGTTTAGTATGTAATAGTGAACTGCCATTGTGTTTAGTATGTAATAGTGAACTGCCATTGTGTTTAGTATGTAATAGTGAACTGCCATTGTGTTTAGCATGTAATAGTGAACTGCCATTGTGTTTAGTATGTAATAGTGAACTGCCATTGTGTTTAGTATGTAATAGTGAACTGCCATTGTGTTTAGTATGTAATAGTGAACTGCCATTGTGTTTAGCATGTAATAGTGAACTGCCATTGTGTTTAGTATGTAATAGTGAACTGCCATTGTGTTTAGCATGTAATAGTGAACTGCCATTGTGTTTAGCATGTAATAGTGAACTGCCATTGTGTTTAGTATGTAATAGTGAACTGCCATTGTGTTTAGCATGTAATAGTGAACTGCCATTGTGTTTAGCATGTAATAGTGAACTGCCATTGTGTTTAGCATGTAATAGTGAACTGCCATTGTGTTTAGTATGTAATAGTGAACTGCCATTGTGTTTAGCATGTAATAGTGAACTGCCATTGTGTTTAGTATGTAATAGTGAACTGCCATTGTGTTTAGTATGTAATAGTGAACTGCCATTGTGTTTAGCATGTAATAGTGAACTGCCATTGTGTTTAGTATGTAATAGTGAACTGCCATTGTGTTTAGCATGTAATAGTGAACTGCCATTGTGTTTAGTATGTAATAGTGAACTGCCATTGTGTTTAGCATGTAATAGTGAACTGCCATTGTGTTTAGTATGTAATAGTGAACTGCCATTGTGTTTAGCATGTAATAGTGAACTGCCATTGTGTTTAGCATGTAATAGTGAACTGCCATTGTGTTTAGTATGTAATAGTGAACTGCCATTGTGTTTAGCATGTAATAGTGAACTGCCATTGTGTTTAGCATGTAATAGTGAACTGCCATTGTGTTTAGCATGTAATAGTGAACTGCCATTGTGTTTAGTATGTAATAGTGAACTGCCATTGTGTTTAGCATGTAATAGTGAACTGCCATTGTGTTTAGCATGTAATAGTGAACTGCCATTGTGTTTAGCATGTAATAGTGAACTGCCATTGTGTTTAGTATGTAATAGTGAACTGCCATTGTGTTTAGCATGTAATAGTGAACTGCCATTGTGTTTAGCATGTAATAGTGAACTGCCATTGTGTTTAGCATGTAATAGTGAACTGCCATTGTGTTTAGTATGTAATAGTGAACTGCCATTGTGTTTAGCATGTAATAGTGAACTGCCATTGTGTTTAGTATGTAATAGTGAACTGCCATTGTGTTTAGTATGTAATAGTGAACTGCCATTGTGTTTAGCATGTAATAGTGAACTGCCATTGTGTTTAGTATGTAATAGTGAACTGCCATTGTGTTTAGCATGTAATAGTGAACTGCCATTGTGTTTAGCATGTAATAGTGAACTGCCATTGTGTTTAGTATGTAATAGTGAACTGCCATTGTGTTTAGCATGTAATAGTGAACTGCCATTGTGTTTAGCATGTAATAGTGAACTGCCATTGTGTTTAGTATGTAATAGTGAACTGCCATTGTGTTTAGCATGTAATAGTGAACTGCCATTGTGTTTAGTATGTAATAGTGAACTGCCATTGTGTTTAGCATGTAATAGTGAACTGCCATTGTGTTTAGCATGTAATAGTGAACTGCCATTGTGTTTAGTATGTAATAGTGAACTGCCATTGTGTTTAGTATGTAATAATGAACTGCCATTGTGTTTAGTATGTAATAGTGAACTGCCATTGTGTTTAGTATGTAATAGTGAACTGCCATTGTGTTTAGCATGTAATAGTGAACTGCCATTGTGTTTAGCATGTAATAGTGAACTGCCATTGTGTTTAGCATGTAATAGTGAACTGCCATTGTGTTTAGTATGTAATAGTGAACTGCCATTGTGTTTAGTATGTAATAGTGAACTGCCATTGTGTTTAGCATGTAATAGTGAACTGCCATTGTGTTTAGTATGTAATAGTGAACTGCCATTGTGTTTAGCATGTAATAGTGAACTGCCATTGTGTTTAGCATGTAATAGTGAACTGCCATTGTGTTTAGTATGTAATAGTGAACTGCCATTGTGTTTAGCATGTAATAGTGAACTGCCATTGTGTTTAGTATGTAATAGTGAACTGCCATTGTGTTTAGCATGTAATAGTGAACTGCCATTGTGTTTAGTATGTAATAGTGAACTGCCATTGTGTTTAGCATGTAATAGTGAACTGCCATTGTGTTTAGCATGTAATAGTGAACTGCCATTGTGTTTAGCATGTAATAGTGAACTGCCATTGTGTTTAGCATGTAATAGTGAACTGCCATTGTGTTTAGTATGTAATAGTGAACTGCCATTGTGTTTAGTATGTAATAGTGAACTGCCATTGTGTTTAGCATGTAATAGTGAACTGCCATTGTGTTTAGCATGTAATAGTGAACTGCCATTGTGTTTAGCATGTAATAGTGAACTGCCATTGTGTTTAGCATGTAATAGTGAACTGCCATTGTGTTTAGCATGTAATAGTGAACTGCCATTGTGTTTAGCATGTAATAGTGAACTGCCATTGTGTTTAGTATGTAATAGTGAACTGCCATTGTGTTTAGTATGTAATAGTGAACTGCCATTGTGTTTAGCATGTAATAGTGAACTGCCATTGTGTTTAGTATGTAATAGTGAACTGCCATTGTGTTTAGCATGTAATAGTGAACTGCCATTGTGTTTAGTATGTAATAGTGAACTGCCATTGTGTTTAGTATGTAATAGTGAACTGCCATTGTGTTTAGCATGTAATAGTGAACTGCCATTGTGTTTAGTATGTAATAGTGAACTGCCATTGTGTTTAGTATGTAATAATGAACTGCCATTGTGTTTAGCATGTAATAGTGAACTGCCATTGTGTTTAGCATGTAATAGTGAACTGCCATTGTGTTTAGCATGTAATAGTGAACTGCCATTGTGTTTAGCATGTAATAGTGAACTGCCATTGTGTTTAGTATGTAATAGTGAACTGCCATTGTGTTTAGTATGTAATAGTGAACTGCCATTGTGTTTAGCATGTAATAGTGAACTGCCATTGTGTTTAGTATGTAATAGTGAACTGCCATTGTGTTTAGTATGTAATAGTGAACTGCCATTGTGTTTAGCATGTAATAGTGAACTGCCATTGTGTTTAGCATGTAATAGTGAACTGCCATTGTGTTTAGTATGTAATAGTGAACTGCCATTGTGTTTAGTATGTAATAGTGAACTGCCATTGTGTTTAGCATGTAATAGTGAACTGCCATTGTGTTTAGTATGTAATAGTGAACTGCCATTGTGTTTAGTATGTAATAGTGAACTGCCATTGTGTTTAGCATGTAATAGTGAACTGCCATTGTGTTTAGTATGTAATAGTGAACTGCCATTGTGTTTAGTATGTAATAGTGAACTGCCATTGTGTTTAGTATGTAATAGTGAACTGCCATTGTGTTTAGCATGTAATAGTGAACTGCCATTGTGTTTAGCATGTAATAGTGAACTGCCATTGTGTTTAGTATGTAATAGTGAACTGCCATTGTGTTTAGTATGTAATAGTGAACTGCCATTGTGTTTAGTATGTAATAGTGAACTGCCATTGTGTTTAGCATGTAATAGTGAACTGCCATTGTGTTTAGCATGTAATAGTGAACTGCCATTGTGTTTAGTATGTAATAGTGAACTGCCATTGTGTTTAGCATGTAATAGTGAACTGCCATTGTGTTTAGTATGTAATAGTGAACTGCCATTGTGTTTAGCATGTAATAGTGAACTGCCATTGTGTTTAGTATGTAATAGTGAACTGCCATTGTGTTTAGCATGTAATAGTGAACTGCCATTGTGTTTAGCATGTAATAGTGAACTGCCATTGTGTTTAGCATGTAATAGTGAACTGCCATTGTGTTTAGTATGTAATAGTGAACTGCCATTGTGTTTAGCATGTAATAGTGAACTGCCATTGTGTTTAGTATGTAATAGTGAACTGCCATTGTGTTTAGCATGTAATAGTGAACTGCCATTGTGTTTAGTATGTAATAGTGAACTGCCATTGTGTTTAGCATGTAATAGTGAACTGCCATTGTGTTTAGCATGTAATAGTGAACTGCCATTGTGTTTAGTATGTAATAGTGAACTGCCATTGTGTTTAGTATGTAATAGTGAACTGCCATTGTGTTTAGCATGTAATAGTGAACTGCCATTGTGTTTAGTATGTAATAGTGAACTGCCATTGTGTTTAGCATGTAATAGTGAACTGCCATTGTGTTTAGCATGTAATAGTGAACTGCCATTGTGTTTAGCATGTAATAGTGAACTGCCATTGTGTTTAGCATGTAATAGTGAACTGCCATTGTGTTTAGTATGTAATAGTGAACTGCCATTGTGTTTAGCATGTAATAGTGAACTGCCATTGTGTTTAGCATGTAATAGTGAACTGCCATTGTGTTTAGCATGTAATAGTGAACTGCCATTGTGTTTAGCATGTAATAGTGAACTGCCATTGTGTTTAGTATGTAATAGTGAACTGCCATTGTGTTTAGCATGTAATAGTGAACTGCCATTGTGTTTAGCATGTAATAGTGAACTGCCATTGTGTTTAGCATGTAATAGTGAACTGCCATTGTGTTTAGCATGTAATAGTGAACTGCCATTGTGTTTAGTATGTAATAGTGAACTGCCATTGTGTTTAGCATGTAATAGTGAACTGCCATTGTGTTTAGTATGTAATAGTGAACTGCCATTGTGTTTAGTATGTAATAGTGAACTGCCATTGTGTTTAGTATGTAATAGTGAACTGCCATTGTGTTTAGCATGTAATAGTGAACTGCCATTGTGTTTAGTATGTAATAGTGAACTGCCATTGTGTTTAGTATGTAATAGTGAACTGCCATTGTGTTTAGCATGTAATAGTGAACTGCCATTGTGTTTAGCATGTAATAATGAACTGCCATTGTGTTTAGCATGTAATAGTGAACTGCCATTGTGTTTAGTATGTAATAGTGAACTGCCATTGTGTTTAGTATGTAATAGTGAACTGCCATTGTGTTTAGCATGTAATAGTGAACTGCCATTGTGTTTAGCATGTAATAATGAACTGCCATTGTGTTTAGCATGTAATAGTGAACTGCCATTGTGTTTAGCATGTAATAGTGAACTGCCATTGTGTTTAGCATGTAATAGTGAACTGCCATTGTGTTTAGTATGTAATAGTGAACTGCCATTGTGTTTAGCATGTAATAGTGAACTGCCATTGTGTTTAGCATGTAATAGTGAACTGCCATTGTGTTTAGCATGTAATAGTGAACTGCCATTGTGTTTAGCATGTAATAGTGAACTGCCATGTGTTTAGCATGTAATAGTGAACTGCCATTGTGTTTAGCATGTAATAGTGAACTGCCATTGTGTTTAGCATGTAATAGTGAACTGCCATTGTGTTTAGTATGTAATAGTGAACTGCCATTGTGTTTAGTATGTAATAGTGAACTGCCATTGTGTTTAGCATGTAATAGTGAACTGCCATTGTGTTTAGCATGTAATAGTGAACTGCCATTGTGTTTAGTATGTAATAGTGAACTGCCATTGTGTTTAGCATGTAATAGTGAACTGCCATTGTGTTTAGTATGTAATAGTGAACTGCCATTGTGTTTAGTATGTAATAGTGAACTGCCATTGTGTTTAGTATGTAATAGTGAACTGCCATTGTGTTTAGCATGTAATAGTGAACTGCCATTGTGTTTAGCATGTAATAGTGAACTGCCATTGTGTTTAGTATGTAATAATGAACTGCCATTGTGTTTAGCATGTAATAGTGAACTGCCATTGTGTTTAGCATGTAATAATGAACTGCCATTGTGTTTAGCATGTAATAATGAACTGCCATTGTGTTTAGCATGTAATAGTGAACTGCCATTGTGTTTAGCATGTAATAGTGAACTGCCATTGTGTTTAGTATGTAATAGTGAACTGCCATTGTGTTTAGCATGTAATAGTGAACTGCCATTGTGTTTAGTATGTAATAATGAACTGCCATTGTGTTTAGCATGTAATAGTGAACTGCCATTGTGTTTAGCATGTAATAGTGAACTGCCATTGTGTTTAGCATGTAATAGTGAACTGCCATTGTGTTTAGTATGTAATAGTGAACTGCCATTGTGTTTAGTATGTAATAGTGAACTGCCATTGTGTTTAGCATGTAATAGTGAACTGCCATTGTGTTTAGTATGTAATAGTGAACTGCCATTGTGTTTAGCATGTAATAGTGAACTGCCATTGTGTTTAGTATGTAATAGTGAACTGCCATTGTGTTTAGTATGTAATAGTGAACTGCCATTGTGTTTAGCATGTAATAGTGAACTGCCATTGTGTTTAGTATGTAATAGTGAACTGCCATTGTGTTTAGTATGTAATAGTGAACTGCCATTGTGTTTAGCATGTAATAGTGAACTGCCATTGTGTTTAGTATGTAATAGTGAACTGCCATTGTGTTTAGTATGTAATAGTGAACTGCCATTGTGTTTAGCATGTAATAGTGAACTGCCATTGTGTTTAGCATGTAATAATGAACTGCCATTGTGTTTAGCATGTAATAGTGAACTGCCATTGTGTTTAGTATGTAATAGTGAACTGCCATTGTGTTTAGTATGTAATAGTGAACTGCCATTGTGTTTAGTATGTAATAGTGAACTGCCATTGTGTTTAGCATGTAATAGTGAACTGCCATTGTGTTTAGTATGTAATAGTGAACTGCCATTGTGTTTAGTATGTAATAGTGAACTGCCATTGTGTTTAGCATGTAATAGTGAACTGCCATTGTGTTTAGTATGTAATAGTGAACTGCCATTGTGTTTAGCATGTAATAGTGAACTGCCATTGTGTTTAGTATGTAATAGTGAACTGCCATTGTGTTTAGTATGTAATAGTGAACTGCCATTGTGTTTAGCATGTAATAGTGAACTGCCATTGTGTTTAGCATGTAATAGTGAACTGCCATTGTGTTTAGCATGTAATAGTGAACTGCCATTGTGTTTAGTATGTAATAGTGAACTGCCATTGTGTTTAGTATGTAATAGTGAACTGCCATTGTGTTTAGTATGTAATAGTGAACTGCCATTGTGTTTAGCATGTAATAGTGAACTGCCATTGTGTTTAGCATGTAATATTACAGATTATAATATTATGAACAAAGACAAATGAGATTTGAAAAAAATATTTTCATGTTATTTCTGTCAGCATTTTCAATACCAAACCTGCCATTTCTATGTGTGATGAGGGGCCAGAGTGGCTCAATGAGTTAGGTAGTTGGATTACCTAACAACTCATACAAGCCTATCACCAATACAGCGTGGGTTCGCACCCGGCTTTGTAGATTACAAAAAGGGTGCACTCGACTCGCAGCCACAAGTGATAAAGTTTACCAGTTGCTTGCCCATGGTCAGTGGTTCTCTCCGGGTACTCCGGCTTCTTCCACCACTAAAACTAGTCACCATGACATAGCTGAAATATTGCTGAAAGTGGCGTTAAACACCAAAAATCAATCAATCTATGTGTGATGACACAAATAAAATTACACAATGATATGTATAATATGACTAATGCAGAAATTAATTTGTACTCCTTTATTCCTATTGAACCACATCAATAGTTTAATTGTTAACATGCTCACCTCGAGTGTGGTAGATCGTGGGTTCGAACTCTGGTCGGGTCAAGCCAAAGACTGAGATTGATATTTGTTGTTTTTCCGTAAAGCACGCAGCATTAAGGAGAAAAAGCAAGACTGGTTGGGTCAGAGTGGAATGACATGTCTATCCATGGATTGTTGTTTCAGTGACATAGCAGTATAAAAGTCTGACTAAGTGTGTTGGTCTGGAACCCTCACTCTGCATCCACCACTGGCTGTTGCTTAATTGCAGAGTTTGTTCGTGTGTTTAGTGAAACTTTCATTCTCTCTGAAGTTATTTGAAAATTAAGAGGTACATAGTTTCAGATTTACATGTAGCACTTTTGTTTTTCAGCATGACTGCTGTCCAATTCATGTAGCATCTCAAGGCAAATCAGAAATAGTCAGAATGTTAATAGATGCCAAGTGTAATGTTAATGTCCAAGACATTGTGAGTTTGATTTTTCATAACAAATGTATATTCATATTTAACGCGTCAACAAAGCTCAATAGTAAAAATTTCTTTACTGCAAAATACTGATCAGATTGGTTCTCTAAAGAAAATATTTTGTATAATAAAAATTGTTTATATAGAAATACACTGATAGGGTAGTAAATATAGGGGTCATGTCTGAAAAACACCAACAAACAGTCATTCAATGATATCAGACCACAGTGTTTTCTAACAAAAACACCAGCAAACACAGTGATCCACTATGATTCACTGACGTCACACCACTGTGTTTTCTACTAAAAACACCAGCAAACACAGTGATCCACTGATTCACTAACATCACACCACAGTGTTTTCTACTAAAAACACCAGCAAACACAGTGATCCACTATGATTCACTGACGTCACACCATAGTGTTTTCTACTAAAAACATCAGCAAACACAGCGATTCACTAATGTCAGACCAGAATTTCTCTGAAAAACACCAGCAAACACAGTGATCCACTATGATTCACTGACGTCGCACCACAGTGTTTTCTACTAAAAACACCAGCAAACACAGTGATCCACTATGATTCACTGACGTCACACCACAGTGTTTTCTACTAAAAACATCAGCAAACACAGCGATTCACTAATGTCAGACCAGAATTTTCTCTGAAAAACACCAGCAAACACAGTGATCCACTCAAATTCACTGACGTCACACCACAGTGTTTTCTACTAAAAACATCAGCAAACACAGCGATTCACTAATGTAAGACCAGAATTTTCTGTGAAAAACACCAGCAAACACAGTGATCCACTAAAATTCACTGACGTCACACCACAGTGTTTTCTACTAAAAACACCAGCAAACACAGAGATCCACTATGATTCACTGATGTCACACCACAGTGTTTTCTACTAAAAACACCAGCAAACACAGTGATCCACTATGATTCACTGATGCCACACCACAGTGTTTTCTACTAAAAACATCAGCAAACACAGCGATTCACTAATGTCAGACCAGAATTTTCTCTGAAAAACACCAGCAAACACAGTGATCCACTAAAATTCACTGACATCACACCACAGTGTTTTCTACTAAAGACACCAGCAAACACAGTGATCCACTATGATTCACTGACATCACGCCACAGTGTTTTCTACTAAAAACACCAGCAAACACAGTGATCCACTATGATTCACTGATGTCACACCACAGTGTTTTCTACTAAAAACACCAGCAAACACAGTGATCCACTATGATTCACTGATGCCACACCACAGTGTTTTCTACTAAAAACATCAGCAAACACAGCGATTCACTAATGTCAGACCAGAATTTTCTCTGAAAAACACCAGCAAACACAGTGATCCACTAAAATTCACTGACATCACACCACAGTGTTTTCTACTAAAAACACCAGCAAACACAGAGATCCACTATGATTCACTGACGTCACACCACAGTGTTTTCTACTAAAAACATCAGCAAACACAGCGATTCACTCATGTCAGACCAGAATTTTCTGTGAAAAACACCGGCAAACACAGTGATCCACTAAAATTCACTGACGTCACACCACAGTGTTTTCTACTAAAGACACCAGCAAACACAGTGATCCACTATGATTCACTGACATCACACCACAGTGTTTTCTACTAAAAACACCAGCAAACACAGTGATCCACTATGATTCACTGACGTCACACCACAGTGTTTTCTACTAAAAACATCAGCAAACACAGCGATTCACTAATGTCAGACCAGAATCTTCTCTGAAAAACACCAGCAAACACAGTGATCCACTATGATTCACTGACGTCACACCACAGTGTTTTCTACTTAAAACACAAGCAAACAGAGTGATCCACTATAATTCACTGACGTCACACCACTGTGTTTTCTACTAAAAATACCAGCAAACACTGATCCACTATGATTCACTGACGTCACACCACAATGTTTTCTACTGAAAACACCAGCAAACACAGTGATCCACTATGATTCACTGATGTCACACCACAGTGTTTTCTACTAAAAACATCAGCAAACACAGCGATTCACTAATGTCAGACCAGAATTTTCTGTGAAAAACACCAGCAAACACAGTGATCCACTAAAATTCACTGACGTCACACCACAGTGTTTTCTACTAAAAACATCAGCAAACACAGCGATTCACTAATGTCAGACCAGAATTTTCTGTGAAAAACACCAGCAAACACAGTGATCCACTAAAATTCACTGACGTCACACCACAGTGTTTTCTACTAAAGACACCAGCAAACACAGTGATCCACTATGATTCACTGACATCACGCCACAGTGTTTTCTACTAAAAACACCAGCAAACACAGTGATCCACTATGATTCACTAACGTCACACCACAGTGTTTTCTACTAAAAACACCAGCAAACACAGTGATCCACTATGATTCACTGACGTCACACCACAGTGTTTTCTACTAAAAACACCAGCAAACACAATGATCCACTATAATTCACTGTTTTCTAATAAAGATGCTTTGTTGGTAATGTAATAATACTAAAAATAACTGTATAAAATTATGAATTTATAATAAATATTGATTCTAGAGAGGTAATACTCCGGTTCACCATGCTGCAATGAAGGGTCATGCTGATATTATCAAGACATTGGTTGAGGCTGGGGCTGAGGTGAACACACAAGACAAGGTAAGTTAAAACTTAATTAGGCATTGGTCTGAAATTAAGATTTAATGCTCAAGTTTAATTAATATGTATGCTTATTAATTTCTTGTTGCTATTTTTTTTAATATGGAGCATTGAAGCTCAGGCCCTTGTTACAAACATGTTTATTAGATTTATATAGCTATGTGTGGTGTAATGGCTAGCGTGCTCGCCTCAAGTGAACTAGATTGTTGTTTCGAGCCCCAATTGGGTCAAACCAAAGACCATAAAATTGGTATTGGCTGCTTCTATTCTAAGCATGGCGCATTAAGGAGTCTGGGCAAAGACTGGTTGGCTTGGCATCAGGATAATGTGTCAGAGTGAACTGACATTTCTACCTGTGCTGTTGACTGTTTTTTCAGGGTGCTAGCACCTTCCTCTTACAGTTTTCAACCAAAAGATTACAAACCTGTACACAGTTGTTAGGGAGATATGAATGCAACTTTTAATGATGATAATTAAATTTTTACAGAAATTATGACTATTTGAACTTATCCGTATTTCAGAAACATTTTCAGTAAATGGTACCTATAGCTTTTTTTCCATCTTTCAAATACATTTTTCAATAGACAGTACCTATTTTCTTAAATCAACTCTTTCCACAATATTCAATGGAAAGTGTTGTTAAACACCATTACTCTATAAATTACCGTATAGCTAATTTGCATATTTATGATCTACAGAATACCCAGAATGCATTTTGTATTGTTATATTTACAGAATAGTTGGACTGCCCTACATTGTGCTGCATACTGGAACCACAGTGAGGCTGTGAGAGTTTTGTTAAATCTGGGAGCTGATGTCAGTTTACTAAATAAAGTATGTGAGCTATTATACCGTATTTAGGGTTGCATAATGCACAGGATTTTGCCCAGATTCTTTATTTTGTAGGAGTGGTGCGCATTATAAACAGAAACAATGTGTTTCACTTTTCCCAGACAGGGAAATCACATGTCCGCCATGTTTTTTTGTTTACTATTGTCAACATGCAAAGTTAAATATTTCTTAAATTGTTTGGACACTATTCCACAAAATGTCATAATAAGTGACAATTGTTTGCCTTTCTTTATTCTATATCATTATTTTCTGTCATCTTCAACTATCAACTGCGTTAATTTACGTTCAGATCCGGAATTTAAACTTATATTTATCGATGCTGTACTAGATTTCGAATCCATTACACAACATCCGGATAATGAAAACATCATATGAAAACGCCAATAAAACCCAACACATTTAATATTCTGCAACTTTATTGAAGATGAAAAGAGATAAATGGTTCTTAAATTCTCCCAGCAAATGAAACATGCTCAAAGAATATATACGATTGATATTTAATTCTTGCATTTCCGACGATGATTTTTTTCAAAAGTCCATGCGCATTATAGACACGAACTAGTTTTTTTCTGGAGATTTTCATGGCCAAGAGGGGGTGTGCATTATGCAACCCTAAATACGGTATTTCTCTTATACACAGAAGGGCCCGGGTGGCTCAATGAGTTAGGTAGTTGGATTACCTAACAACTCATACAAGCCTATCACCAATACTGCATGGGTTTGTACCTGGCTTTATGAATTACATATTAAAGTTTACCAGTTGCTTGCCCATGGTCAGTGGTTCTCTCCAGGTTCTCTGGCTTCTTCCACCACTAAAACTGGTCGATATGATATAGCTGAAATATTGCTGAAAGTGGCATTAAACACCAAAAATCAAATCAAATCAATCAATCCTATACACAGTTCAGTCTTAACTCAGAGAGACTAGAAAGTTTGCTTTAAATTGGCAGAGAATATGAATTTCAGTGCTGAATATTAAATCTAGCAAACAGGCAAATTGCTATTTGAAATTTCAATTTGCCTAAATTTTGCTAATGCTGAAAATAATTACAAGCTGAATTTTGCTAGTTGTAAAGTATTATGTGTTTATTAAAGAATTGAAAGTTGGAATTGATAACTGTGTAAACTTTAATTTTTTTGTTAATTACATTTTTAGCAAAGTCTTTGCAATGAAATAGCAAGGTAAAAACCAGAGTATCTATATTGACTACCGGTATATGTAAAACACTGAAAAATAAAAAAAATCATTGATTCTTGATTTCTAAAATGATATCTGGTCCTAGATTTTTCCGTTCAGGTAACAAATCAGCAAACAAAATGTAAAAAAAAAAACATGCTGTCATTTAATGACAGATGACATGATGGTCTTTCAAGGCTTAGTTTCAATGCAACAAAATGGCTGATGACTTGAACATTAGGCTAAATGCCAATTTTAAAACGTCTAGAAATTGAAATATAATTTCAATAAAGCTTGATAGTCAAATCATATGTATTACAATTTGCTCCTTGTAAAATAGGTCCTGCAGAAAATCAGAGGGTTATTCGGATTTCAGAACTGTGCATGACCTATGTCTAACGGGCTAAAATTTATTTTTTTTAAATCTGAAAAAGAAGGGAGGAGTGTGATGAGAAGATTATTATAACTATGGGATAACTGTATAATAAATATGTCATGGCACATAGTTAAATAATCATACAGATATAATTTTATTTTTATATTACTCAGGATAAAAGAACAGCTCTCCATGAAACAGCAAGGTCACGAGAAAAAGATGACCAGACACTAGGGGAGATAACCCAGATGTTAATAGCAGAAGGAAGTGATGTTAATAGTAAAGGTTGTAGTGATTTAGGTGACCTAGAGGTAAGAAATCACATTAAAAAGATAACCCAGTAAGGTTAATATACATGTATTTAAACTTTTGTAAGCTAGAGGGGGAGCCGCCAGAATACCCAAATGGTTAAGATCTTGACTTCTGACAACAAGTCTAACACCAATGACCTGCATTCAAACCTTGATGCCTATCTTAATTGTTAAGGTTTTCAGACACCTATCCATGTTAGTGGTTCTCACCAGTCAGAACCACATCAGTGGCATTATGGTTAGCGTGTTCGCCTCGAGTGCTGTAGATCGTGGGTTCGAGTCCCGGTCGGGTCAAACCAAAGACTATAAAATTGGTATCTGCTGCTTCTCCACAAAGCACGTAGCATTAAGGAGAAAGAGTAAAGACTGGTTGGCTCGGAATCAGAATAATGTTTCCGAGTGGAGCGACATGTCTACCCGCAGACTGTTGTTTCAGTAAGCTAGCACTATAAAAAACCAACTATTAAAGGGTGTTGGTCTAGAACAAAGCGGACATCATCATTATCTCATATAAATGTAACTTATTGTCACCATAATATAGATGAAAAATTGCTGAGTTGGCATTAAACAACGATCACTCACACACTCTCCATTAAGTCAGGTTGTTGCAGTATAGCTGAAAAATTGCTGAAAGTGACAATAGGAAGTGATAATCCAACACAAGGTCAATAGTTGATTGTAATAGAAGAATATAATATATTTTATTTCCTATGAAGTCAGAACAACTAATAAATTCTCTACCTGACTATATTATGGAATTCTAGAGAAGCCTTCAGACTTATAAGTAGATTGACCTATATATTGAGCGGACCTGATGAAGGTTATTCCAGAAACGCGTCGTCGTGTGATTAAATTTGATATCTACTTTTTTATATTATAGTAGAATCTTTACAGTATACAGCGAAACCTGTGTAAACTGAACCTTGAATAAATAGAGAATATTATATGGCTCTTTCCGTATCACATCCCATATCAACCCGAGACACCAATATCATCCCGAGACACCAATATCATCCCGAGACACCAATATCAACCCGAGACACCAATATCAACCCGAGAGCTTTATCATATTATGTTTATCATATACTTAAACTTGAGAAAGTCTTGTTCTGTATTATGAATTGTGACGTCGACGTAGTCAGATTATCAATATCATTTTAAGGGGTATGATAAAGGGGTGATGATATCGATATCAGTCACGGCAGACAAATACAGTCGTAATGTTCTTTCAGTATTATATATGCAAATTTCCTTTATTTAGTACTAAGTATATGATAAACCAGAATACTGTATAAACTAAACTTTAAATAAAGTCCCAAAATAGAAAATGTTTGTCAATTTAATCTGTATGAACTGAAAGCTGTCATTCTGAACACATAAGCTGGTCCCAATGAGGTTCTGTTTAGACAGGTTTCATTTCATTTGTTTTAGTCAGTGTCATTAATACAGTACATTGGGCCACAATTAAAAATATTTCTGTTTCCCCTTATCCGACCCACAATTTTGGAAGTGGGTAGGTAGGTAGGCCTTTTTTTTTTTGATGACAAAGATGTGCTCGGTAATGCGAAAATATCGATCTTTTGGCGAAACGAATCTAAAATACGGAATTTTCAGCAAAGCAAATTTTGAGTGAAACGAGAGAAAAAAATATAAAAAAGTGACGGCAAATTTCCAATAAAAAAATTTCAGTCTGCCGATTTTGACAGGGTCGGTCGAGTAAGGGGAAACAAACTTATTTTTAATTTTTGGCCTTGCATGTAGGTGTTGTTACTTGTGACATTACACTTTGCGATAATAACATTACTTGCCGTACTCTAATGATTTTATTATACTTGACCATTTTCAGGCAGATTTCACTGGTCTTATGTATGCAGCCTACCACAACCATCCAGATGTCGCCACTGCCTTAATTGAGGGGGAGTGTCATATTAATGCACATGGATCTGTAAGTTATTGTATGGTAATTTGGTGAATGTTTAGGGACCGACCATTTACATTTCAGAATTTTAGAGAACTATTAGTATATGGTGGGTTTTTTTACCTCGAGCCAGAATTTTTTTTTCACTTTAAGCAAAAATCAGATATATCATTAAGATATTATCAAAATATATGTCTGCTTATACAGTAGTCTTCTTATGAGACCACTGTCACCAAAAGCCACCCCTCTTGTCAAACCAGATTTCAAATGAGATAGTAAAAAACTACTATATTGTGTCTCCCATCTTATAAAGCCACTTTTTAATGTAGAAGTAGTGACTATAAGAGGACTACTGTAATTATTTAATGTAGAAGTAGTGACTATAAGAGGACTACTGTAATTATTTAATGTAGAAGTAGTGACTATAAGAGGACTACTGTAATTATTTAATGTAGAAGTAGTGACTATAAGAGGACTACTGTAATTATTTAATGTAGAAGTAGTGACTATAAGAGGACTACTGTAATTATTTAATGTAGAAGTAGTGACTATAAGAGGACTACTGTAATTATTTAATGTAGAAGTAGTGACTATAAGAGGACTACTGTAATTATTTAATGTAGAAGTAGTGACTATAAGAGGACTACTGTAATTATTTAATGTAGAAGTAGTGACTATAAGAGGACTACTGTAATTATTTAATGTAGAAGTAGTGACTATAAGAGGACTACTGTAATTATTTAATGTAGAAGTAGTGACTATAAGAGGACTACTGTAATTATTTAATGTAGAAGTAGTGACTATAAGAGGACTACTGTAATTATTTAATGTAGAAGTAGTGACTATAAGAGGACTACTGTAATTATTTAATGTAGAAGTAGTGACTATAAGAGGACTACTGTAATTATTTAATGTAGAAGTAGTGACTATAAGAGGACTACTGTAATTATTTAATGTAGAAGTAGTGACTATAAGAGGACTACTGTAATTATTTAATGTAGAAGTAGTGACTATAAGAGGACTACTGTAATTATTTAATGTAGAAGTAGTGACTATAAGAGGACTACTGTAATTATTTAATGTAGAAGTAGTGACTATAAGAGGACTACTGTAATTATTTAATGTAGAAGTAGTGACTATAAGAGGACTACTGTAATTATTTAATGTAGAAGTAGTGACTATAAGAGGACTACTGTAATTATTTAATGTAGAAGTAGTGACTATAAGAGGACTACTGTAATTATTTAATGTAGAAGTAGTGACTATAAGAGGACTACTGTAATTATTTAATGTAGAAGTAGTGACTATAAGAGGACTACTGTAATTATTTAATGTAGAAGTAGTGACTATAAGAGGACTACTGTAATTATTTAATGTAGAAGTAGTGACTATAAGAGGACTACTGTAATTATTTAATGTAGAAGTAGTGACTATAAGAGGACTACTGTAATTATTTAATGTAGAAGTAGTGACTATAAGAGGACTACTGTAATTATTTAATGTAGAAGTAGTGACTATAAGAGGACTACTGTAATTATTTAATGTAGAAGTAGTGACTATAAGAGGACTACTGTAATTATTTAATGTAGAAGTAGTGACTATAAGAGGACTACTGTAATTATTTAATGTAGAAGTAGTGACTATAAGAGGACTACTGTAATTATTTAATGTAGAAGTAGTGACTATAAGAGGACTACTGTAATTATTTAATGTAGAAGTAGTGACTATAAGAGGACTACTGTAATTATTTAATGTAGAAGTAGTGACTATAAGAGGACTACTGTAATTATTTAATGTAGAAGTAGTGACTATAAGAGGACTACTGTAATTATTTAATGTAGAAGTAGTGACTATAAGAGGACTACTGTAATTATTTAATGTAGAAGTAGTGACTATAAGAGGACTACTGTAATTATTTAATGTAGAAGTAGTGACTATAAGAGGACTACTGTAATTATTTAATGTAGAAGTAGTGACTATAAGAGGACTACTGTAATTATTTAATGTAGAAGTAGTGACTATAAGAGGACTACTGTAATTATTTAATGTAGAAGTAGTGACTATAAGAGGACTACTGTAATTATTTAATGTAGAAGTAGTGACTATAAGAGGACTACTGTAATTATTTAATGTAGAAGTAGTGACTATAAGAGGACTACTGTAATTATTTAATGTAGAAGTAGTGACTATAAGAGGACTACTGTAATTATTTAATGTAGAAGTAGTGACTATAAGAGGACTACTGTAATTATTTAATGTAGAAGTAGTGACTATAAGAGGACTACTGTAATTATTTAATGTAGAAGTAGTGACTATAAGAGGACTACTGTAATTATTTAATGTAGAAGTAGTGACTATAAGAGGACTACTGTAATTATTTAATGTAGAAGTAGTGACTATAAGAGGACTACTGTAATTATTTAATGTAGAAGTAGTGACTATAAGAGGACTACTGTAATTATTTAATGTAGAAGTAGTGACTATAAGAGGACTACTGTAATTATTTAATGTAGAAGTAGTGACTATAAGAGGACTACTGTAATTATTTAATGTAGAAGTAGTGACTATAAGAGGACTACTGTAATTATTTAATGTAGAAGTAGTGACTATAAGAGGACTACTGTAATTATTTAATGTAGAAGTAGTGACTATAAGAGGACTACTGTAATTATTTAATGTAGAAGTAGTGACTATAAGAGGACTACTGTAATTATTTAATGTAGAAGTAGTGACTATAAGAGGACTACTGTAATTATTTAATGTAGAAGTAGTGACTATAAGAGGACTACTGTAATTATTTAATGTAGAAGTAGTGACTATAAGAGGACTACTGTAATTATTTAATGTAGAAGTAGTGACTATAAGAGGACTACTGTAATTATTTAATGTAGAAGTAGTGACTATAAGAGGACTACTGTAATTATTTAATGTAGAAGTAGTGACTATAAGAGGACTACTGTAATTATTTAATGTAGAAGTAGTGACTATAAGAGGACTACTGTAATTATTTAATGTAGAAGTAGTGACTATAAGAGGACTACTGTAATTATTTAATGTAGAAGTAGTGACTATAAGAGGACTACTGTAATTATTTAATGTAGAAGTAGTGACTATAAGAGGACTACTGTAATTATTTAATGTAGAAGTAGTGACTATAAGAGGACTACTGTAATTATTTAATGTAGAAGTAGTGACTATAAGAGGACTACTGTAATTATTTAATGTAGAAGTAGTGACTATAAGAGGACTACTGTAATTATTTAATGTAGAAGTAGTGACTATAAGAGGACTACTGTAATTATTTAATGTAGAAGTAGTGACTATAAGAGGACTACTGTAATTATTTAATGTAGAAGTAGTGACTATAAGAGGACTACTGTAATTATTTAATGTAGAAGTAGTGACTATAAGAGGACTACTGTAATTATTTAATGTAGAAGTAGTGACTATAAGAGGACTACTGTAATTATTTAATGTAGAAGTAGTGACTATAAGAGGACTACTGTAATTATTTAATGTAGAAGTAGTGACTATAAGAGGACTACTGTAATTATTTAAGGATATTTCAGATGTTGAAAGTATGGGAGTGTACATCTGTGTTATAAGTCTGCACACCTAACTATTTTGAGTGTGACTACATTGTGTAATAAATGGTTCTCTATCTAAATATTGTATGAAAAGAAAGATAATAAGTGATTAACGATGTTTTTTTAAAACGAGATGACTAAGAAACGTCCTCGAGTTTTAAAAAAACATCTTTAATTATTTTATCGCTATTTTGTATTCATAATTAAATAATTTTTGTTGAGATACTGACATTTTTTTAAACACAATTAATATTTTATATCGTTAATCATTTAATTATCAAGAATTTGGTAATGTGACGTCATTATAGCGTCATATTAGAAAACAAGATAATACTACGTGCGTCCTTGACAACGCTTAGCGATTAGCGATAATTGGAATCATCTCGTGCACTTACGTGATATGAAATATGTTGGTTTTAAACATCAAGGGGAAAATAAACAAAATAGCGATAAATAATTCTTCTTTTCAACAATAACAAGAAAAGTAACTAATGAAATGAATGGAAATAATGTTTTTTGTTGATGTGGATATGTTTTATAAGTCTGTGTACCACTTTCTGTTCCAAGTATGGAGGGCTTGGAATGCAAAAATTGGAGCGAAATGTCAGTGATGGATGCAATATTTGGTAGGTGGGAGCATGCTGTAGCAGACGATGTTTACATTAGAAGCGGAAGCTGAACCAATATTGGTGCATAGACTTACAAATATAGAAGATAGCTTTTTTTATTGACCTGGTTTATAATGTAAATAATACAAGTCCAATATCTGTGAAATTTTAATTGAAATTCCTTCTCATACCCTCTATTAATTTTTTGTTCTAAAAAAACGCATCAGTGGTGTAATATGGTTAGCGTGCTCGCCTCGAGTGTCAGTGGTGTAATATGGTTAGCATGCTCGCCTCGAGTGTCAGTGGTGTAATATGGTTAGCGTGCTCGCCTCGAGTGTCAGTGGTGTAATATGGTTAGCGTGCTCACCTCGAGTGTCAGTGGTGTAATATGGTTAGTTTGCTCGCCTCGAGTGTCAGTGGTGTAATATGGTTAGCGTGCTCGCCTCGAGTGTCAGTGGTGTAATATGGTTAGCATGCTCGCCTCGAGTGTCAGTGGTGTAATATGATTAACGTGCTCGCCTCGAGTGTCAGTGGTGTAATATGGTTAGCATGCTCGCCTCAAGTGTCAGTGGTGTAATATGGTTAGCGTGCTCGCCTCGAGTGTCAGTGGTGTAATATGGTTTGCGTGCTCGCCTCAAGTGTCAGTGGTGTAATATGGTTAGCATGCTTGCCTCAAGTGTCAGTGGTGTAATATGGTTAGCGTGCTCGCCTCAAGTGTCAGTGGTGTAATGTGGTTAGCATGCTCGCCTCAAGTGTCAGTGGTGTAATATGGTTAGCGTGCTTGCCTCAAGTGTCAGTAGTGTAATATGGTTAGCGTGCTCGCCTCAAGTGTCAGTGGTGTAATATGGATCGCGTGCTCGCCTCCAGTGTCAGTGGTGTAATATGGTTAGCATGCTCGCCTCAAGTGTCAGTGGTGTAATATGGTTAGCGTGCTTGCCTCAAGTGTCAGTAGTGTAATATGGTTAGCGTGCTCGCCTCAAGTGTCAGTGGTGTAATATGGATTGCGTGCTCGCCTCAAGTGTCAGTGGTGTAATATGGTTAGCATGCTCGCCTCAAGTGTCAGTGGTGTAATATGGTTAGCGTGCTCGCCTCAAGTGTCAGTGGTGTAATATGGTTAGCATGCTCGCCTCAAGTGTCAGTAGTGTAATATGGTTAGCGTGCTTGCCTCAAGTGTCAGTAGTGTAATATGGCTAGCATGCTCGCCTCGAGTGTCAGTGGTGTAATATGGATCGCGTGCTCGCCTCCAGTGTCAGTGGTGTAATATGGTTAGCATGCTTGCCTCAAGTGTCAGTGGTGTAATATGGTTAGCGTGCTTGCCTCAAGTGTCAGTGGTGTAATATGGTTAGCATGCTCGCCTCAAGTGTCAGTGGTGTAATATGGATCGCATGCTCGCCTCCAGTGTCAGTGGTGTAATATGGATCGCATGCTCGCCTCGAGTGTCAGTGGTGTAATATGGTTAGCGTGCTCGCCTCGAGTGTCAGTGGTGTAATATGGTTAGCGTGCTCGCCTCGAGTGTCAGTGGTGTAATATGGTTAGCGTGCTCGCCTCAAGTGTCATTGGTGTAATATGGTTAGCATGCTCACCTCAAGTGTCAGTGGTGTAATATGGATTGCGTGCTCGCCTCCAGTGTCAGTGGTGTAATATGGTTAGTGTGCTCGCCTCGAGTGTCAGTGGTGTAATATGGTTAGCGTGCTCGCCTCGAGTGTCAGTGGTGTAATATGGTTAGCATGCTCACCTCGAGTGTCAGTGGTGTAATATGGATTGCGTGCTCGCCTCCAGTGTCAGTGGTGTAATATGGTTCGTGTGCTCGCCTCGAGTGTCAGTGGTGTAATATGGTTCGCATGCTCGCCTTGAGTGTCAGTGGTGTAATATGGTTAGCGTGCTCGCCTCAAGTGTCAGTGGTGTAATATGGTTAGCCTGCTCGCCTCCAGTGTCAGTGGTGTAATATGGTTAGCGTGCTCGCCTCCAGTGTCAGTGGTGTAATATGGTTAGCGTGCTCGCCTCCAGTGTCAGTGGTGTAATATGGTTAGCGTGCTCGCCTCGAGTGTCAGTGGTGTAATATGGTTTAGCATGCTCGCCTCGAGTGTCAGTGGTGTAATATGGTTAGCATGCTCGCCTCAAGTGTCAGTGGTGTAATATGGTTAGCATGCTCGCCTCAAGTGTCAGTGGTGTAATATGGTTAGCGTGCTCGCCTCAAGTGTCAGTGGTGTAATATGGATCGCGTGCTCGCCTCCAGTGTCAGTGGTGTAATATGGTTCGTGTGCTCGCCTCGAGTGTCAGTGGTGTAATATGGTTAGTGTGCTCGCCTCGAGTGTCAGTGGTGTAATATGGTTAGCGTGCTCGCCTCGAGTGTCAGTGGTGTAATATGGTTAGGGTGCTTGCCTCGAGTGTCAGTGGTGTAATATGGTTAGTGTGCTCGCCTCGAGTGTCAGTGGTGTAATATGGTTAGCATGCTCGCCTCGAGTGTCAGTGGTGTAATATGGTTAGTGTGCTCGCCTCGAGTGTCAGTGGTGTAATATGGTTAGCGTGCTCGCCTCGAGTGTCAGTGGTGTAATATGGTTAGCATGCTCACCTCGAGTGTCAGTGGTGTAATATGGTTAGCGTGCTCGCCTCAAGTGTCAGTGGTGTTATATGGTTAACGTGCTCGCATCGAGTGTCAGTGGTGTAATATGGCTAGCATGCTCGCCTCAAGTTTCAGTGGTGTAATATGGTTAGCGTGCTCGCCTCAAGTGTCAGTGGTGTAATATGGTTAGCGTGCTCGCCTCGAGTGTCAGTGGTGTAATATGGTTAGCGTGCTCGCCTCAAGTGTCAGTGGTGTTATATGGTTAGCGTGCTCGCCTCAAGTGTCAGTGGTGTTATATGGTTAACGTGCTCGCATCGAGTGTCAGTGGTGTAATATGGCTAGCATGCTCGCCTCAAGTTTCAGTGGTGTAATATGGTTAGCGTGCTCGCCTCAAGTGTCAGTGGTGTAATATGGTTAGCGTGCTCGCCTCGAGTGTCAGTGGTGTAATATGGTTAGCGTGCTCGCCTCAAGTGTCAGTGGTGTTATATGGTTAGCGTGCTCGCCTCGAGTGTCAGTGGTGTAATATGGTTAGCGTGCTCGCCTCAAGTGTCAGTGGTGTAATATGGTTAGCGTGCTCGCCTCGAGTGTCAGTGGTGTAATATGGTTAGCATGCTCGCCTCAAGTGTCAGTGGTGTAATATGGTTAGCGTGCTCGCCTCGAGTGTCAGTGGTGTAATATGTTAGCGTGCTCGCCTCGAGTGTCAGTGGTGTAATATGGCTAGTGTGCTCGCCTCGAGTGTCAGTGGTGTAATATGGTTAGCGTGCTCGCCTCAAGTATCAGTGGTGTAATATGGTTAGCGTGCTCGCCTCAAGTGTCAGTGGTGTAATATGGTTCGTGTGCTCGCCTCGAGTGTCAGTGGTGTAATATGGTTCGTGTGCTCGCCTCGAGTGTCAGTGGTGTAATATGGTTAGCATGCTCACCTCAAGTGTCAGTGGTGTAATATGGTTCGTGTGCTCGCCTCGAGTGTCAGTGGTGTAATATGGTTCGTGTGCTCGCCTCGAGTGTCAGTGGTGTAATATGGTTCGCGTGCTCACCTCGAGTGTGTTACATCGTGGGTTCAAGCCCAGATCGGGTCAAACCAAAGACTATAAAATTGCTATTTGTTGCTTCTGCGTAAAGACTGGTTGGCTCGGAATCAGGATAATGTGTCCGAGTGGGAAGATATGTCTATCTGCGTACTGTTGTTTCAGTGAGCTAGCACTATTAAAATCCAACTAAGTATTTTGGTCTAGTACAAAGCAGACCGCATCATCATCTCATTGAAAATTAACTTGTTCTTGCAATGATATAGCTGAAAAATCGTTGAGTTGGCGTTCAAACAATAATCACTCAAAAATGTATTTTTATCTTCTTTACAGAACCTTTGGACAGCCCTTCATTGGGCCGCTGATAGGGGACATGAAGAAATGGTATATTTATTGTTGGGTTCAGGGGCTGATCCAACCAAGAGAGGGCAGGTAGGTATACTTTTGCCTATAACCAGGGAAAAAAAGATTTAACAAAGGGGGTTGAGTTATGGTGTTTAACACTACATTAAACAATATTTCAGTTTTATTGTGGAGGTCAGTTATATTGTGGCGGTCAGTTTTATTGTGGTGGTCAGTTTTATTGTGGCGGTCAGTTTTATTGGTGGAGGTCAGTTATATTGTGGTGGTCAGTTTTATTGTGGCGGTCAGTTATATTGTGGCGGTCAGTTTTATTGGTGGAGGTCAGTTATATTGTGGCGGTCAGTTTTATTGGTGGAGGTCAGTTATATTGTGGCGGTCAGTTTTATTGGTGGAGGTCAGTTACATTGTGGCGGTCAGTTTTATTGTGGCGGTCAGTTTTATTGGTGGAGGTCAGTTATATTGTGGCGGTCAGTTTTATTGTGGCGGTCAGTTATATTGTGGCGGTCAGTTTTATTGGTGGAGGTCAGTTATATTGTGGCGGTCAGTTTTATTGTGGCGGTCAGTTTTATTGGTGGAGGTCAGTTATATTGTGGCGGTCAGTTTTATTGGTGGAGGTCAGTTATATTGTGGCAGTCAGTTTTATTGTGGTGGTCAGTTATATTGTGGCGGTCAGTTTTATTGGTGGAGGTCAGTTTTATTGTGGTGGTCAGTTTTATTGGTGGAGGTCAGTTTTATTGTGGTGGTCAGTTTTATTGGTGGAGGTCAGTTTTATTGTGGTGGTCAGTTTTATTGGTGGAGGTCAGTTTTATTGTGGTGGTCAGTTTTATTGGTGGAGGTCAGTTTTATTGTGGCGGTCAGTTTTATTGGTGGAGGTCAGTTTTATTGTGGTGGTCAGTTTTATTGGTGGAGGTCAGTTTTATTGTGGTGGTCAGTTTTATTGGTGGAGGTCAGTTATATTGTGGCGGTAATTTATATTGTGGTGGTAAGTTTTGTTGTGGCGGTCAGTTATATTGTGGTGGTCAATTTTATTGGTGGAGGTCAGTTATATTGTGGCGGTCAGTTTTATTGGTGGAGGTCAGTTTTATTGTGGTGGTCAGTTTTATTGGTGGAGGTCAGTTATATTGTGGTGGTCAGTTATATTGGTGGAGGTCAGTTTTATTGTGGTGGTCAGTTTTATTGGTGGAGATCAGTTATATTGTGGCGGTCAGTTATATTGGTGGCGGTCAGTTATATTGTGGCGGTCAGTTATATTGTGGTGGTAAGTTTTGTTGTGGCGGTCAGTTTTATTGTGGTGGTCAGTTTTATTGGTGGAGGTCAGTTATATTGTGGCGGTCAGTTTTATTAGTGGAGGTCAGTTTTATTGTGGCGGTCAGTTTTATTGGTGGAGGTCAGTTATATTGTGGCGGTCAGTTTTATGGTGGCGGTCAGTTATATTGTGGCGGTCAGTTTTATTGGTGGAGGTCAGTTATATTGTGGCGGTCAGTTTTATTGGTGGAGGTCAGTTTTATTGTGGCGGTCAGTTATATTGTGGCGGTCAGTTTTATTGGTGGAGGTCAGTTATATTGTGGCGGTCAGTTTTGTTGGTGGAGGAAACCATTCTTGATTTGCCCTTTTTTCTTTACCGTTAATTTAATGTATTTTATTAAATCAAATGTGGACATGGTCATATCATATTTTACTTCTTCTACTTCTACCGACTGCTTTCAACAAGTTGAAGATTATTATTAGATTGATCAAGATTAAGATCATTGGGGCCGTCGTGATCGTGATCGTATGCTAGTTGTGAGTTCAAATCCCAGTCAGGAGAGGTGTACTCGATACAACATTATGTGATAAAGTTTTTCAGTGATTCCAGGTACTCCAGTTTCCTCCACCAAAAAAACTGACCGTCATGATATAACTGAAATATTTGTTGAAATTGTCGTTAAACACCATAAACCTAACCTCAAGGTCATTGAGCACTCTGATCTACAAAAACTTCAACAGTGTACAGAGGTCTTAACATTGGTAAGATTGATTGACTTCACAGAACAATGAAAACAAATTTAGATGAAATGAAAGAATGAGTGTTAAGCATTAAACAATTAATGTTAGGGGTTACATGGCTTTAACACCACTTTCAACAATATTTTATTTAGCAACGACAGGTCAGCATTTCTTGAATAATTTAAAGCAATCATGTTTCAAAATAGATATTGATTTTACGATATAACTGAAATATTGTTGAAAGTGGCATTAAACACCATAAACCAACTAGATATTGATTTTCAGACAACATTTGTACTTTTCAGAGAAATGAATTAGCTGCAGATAGAGCTGAGAAACCAGATTTAAAGGAAATGTTGTTGAATGCTGTCAATATGTATAATGAGTTAGAAGTTTTAAACTGTGATTCTACACCAACAGATAAACAGGTGAATTATAAAGTTTAGTTTGTTCCTTTGAATATCAGGGCTCAATTTTGTCATTAGTTTGGTCGTCATTGCGCCTAAATAAGTCATAATTGGCGACCAAGCTTAAAAACGTAAACTTCCGGATTCCTGGTTGAAAGATTTTTTGTGGCTTATTTTTGATGGCACTGTAATGAAGTGTAGATATTGTTGTTTCCTTACCTTGCTGGTAGAAGTGACTTTGTTAAAGGCTTGCAACGTTCAAGAAGGAAACAGTGAAAAATCATAATGACAGCAAAACACAACAGGCTTTAATGGGGAAAAGTCAGTGAGCTGCCTCCAGAACTCTGGCTGTAGTAACCACTGCGCTAGCCTTGTTGGCTCCTAAATGTTTATTATTGGCTCCTAATTTAGTTTTCCTAAGAGATAATTGGATCCTGGGTCAAAAATGCTACTTTGAGACCTGTATGATAATACTGAAATATTCAAATTACAAAAATATTATAAGGGCTTTTCCAGAAATGATTGTATGAGAGTCAGGAGGCACTTTTGATTAAAATCTACTGTAAGATGATATATTTTAGAAATGGCTGTAAATTGCTCTTAATAGTAAAAATAGTATGAAAAAAGCATGCCCTCCTCATGCAATTATTTCATGAATAGTCCTAATCCTGAAAGACAAAACAGCTGAAGTGAAATTGAAAGACGAAATAACAGAAGCTACTTCAGAAAACTGGCCATTGAATTTAGACAAAGTGTCATCTTTGAGGCTCTAAACCCTATGTACTTAATATTCTTAACTCACCATGTTAGTGACTAGTGCATTATGAAACTTCTTTCTGTATGTAAATGACACTGGTTGAATACACAGTAAACATTTGAACACTGAATAATTTCTGTGAAATGTTTTGTGTACAGTAATCTCTGAATGGTGAATTCCATTCCACAATGAACGTACCTATATATCTATAAAAATGTACATTTGGCAACACTCCAATAATTGCAAAATATTTTATTATTTGGGGCTGTCGTGATCGTATGGTAGTTTGATTTACAACTACTTGTGCAATTAGTGTATATCACCACTAAAGTTGTGAGTTTGAATCCTGCTCATGACGAGGTGTACTCGATAAAACATTAAGTGATAAAGTTTGTCAGTGACTTGCGACAGGCCGGTTGTTTCCTGCACCAATAAAACTGACAGCCATGAATGCTACTTAATAACTGAAATATTGTTGAAAGTGGCATCAAAACACTATAACCCAACCCAATAACCCTTTTATTATTCTGATATCAACATGAATTGTCTAAATATTAGATGTCGTCAGATCCAAAGTCTCACTTTTTTACCTGTTTCTTAAGCTCATACAAATAAATTATATATTTTCTGTCAATGTACAATCATGTATATTGTATATATATAGTTCACATGTACAGATGTTGTGAGTTCGAATCTCGTTCAGGGCGAGGTGTGCACCATTATGTGGTAAAGTTTGTCAGTGACTTGCAACAGGTTGGTGGTTTTCTCTTGGTCCTGAGGTTTCCTCCACCAATAAAACTGACCGCCACAATATAACTGAAATATTGTTGAAAGTGGCGTTAAACACCATCAAACAAACAACCAAAGAAACATATAATAAAGTATCTTTATAAATAACTGTGATATTTATTTCTATTTTTAGATTAGTAAAAATCAGCATTTGGAGAAAAATACAGATAAAAGTGATAAAATTGACTCGACCCAGAGTGCAAACAATAATTTAGCAAAAGAAGAAATTTCTGACTTACTTGAAGAATGTAATGAAGGAACAAATGAAATTATGAGTGGTAGCAATATTGACTGTTGTACGCCAGAGGAACAGTCAGATAATCTGAGTAATAGTGTAGATAAATTGTCATTGGTTACAGAACAGTCAACGCCATGTGACAGTCATATTTCACCTTCAGTGACTGATACAATTGAAGCAGAAGAAGAAATATCAGACAACATTTCAAAATGCAATAATGACTGATAGTCTGAACCAGGAAGTAAATGATTTGTGAAAGGTCAACTATGATAGTGTGAACCAGGAAGTAAATAATTTGTGAGAAGTCAACTGATAGTGTGAACCAGGAAGTAAATAATTTGTGAGAGGTCAACTATAAATAAACATTTCCTCAAGTGTTCAAAGAGCATGACCAACAAGGACAAGTGTCAGATTTAATTTTATTTTCTGCACACTTTCAAATATAACATTCTAAAAGATAAAAAAAATTCTAAATCCTCTGATCTGATCTTCAACTTGTTGAAGGTGGTCATTATTTGGTAAAAGTAGAAGAAGAAATAATGTTTGCTTTTAATGGTTGAAGGGGTCTCAATTTTTTATTCTCTTCATATACTTGTGACACGATCAACAAGTTATTCCTTCAGTCTATGTAAATGATGTAATTCTTGTTGAGGAATATGATTTCTCCCCTCCCCCTAGTCCATTATAGATTTACAAAACCTGATAGTAGCTACCAATACCTGAATTGATATATTTGATATATTTATAGTTAATATTTTATCATTGATGTACAAGATCACATTCATGCAGTTCAGACAAGGTATGCTCAATTTCTACCTAAATGAGAAATTCTACCAGTTACATGTATTTACTGAGGAAATTATACATTTTTATTTGATGCTCAAATGTTTAAAGTAACTGGACTGCTAAAATGTAGTTTTTAATTATTACTGTTGCATAACAAAATCTGACAAGAACTGACCATGACCTCTATTTTTAGATGTTCAATTCGTCTTTACCTCCAGTTGTTTGTAGGAGGGATCATGTCTTATTTACGTTATTTGTGTTTGTTTGTATATAGTGGTGTCTAACACATAGTGTGCTAAGTTTTTGTTTTGTTTGTCTTCATCTTGTGTCTTGTGTACCCAATGTTGTCAGTTTCTCTGGATTGTCCATTTTTTTATTACCCCTTCGGAATTCTCTAACGTTTATTTAAGCCACTGCCCAATTCATGAAAATTTGCATATTTGGAAGGTACAGTACATGTATATAGAATTTTTTCTTTTTTATCCAATTTTGATCTGTTTTTTCCTTGAATTGATTTTGTTAAGCTTCTGGTAGGATGTGAACACATTTCGTCTATCTTTTATTAATGTTTGTGAGATAAACCAAAAAGTGCCAATTTCCAAAATTTTATCGTTTTTATATTTCATCAGCTTTTAATGCATTTTTTTTAAAAATAATCATCTCAATGATTTATTTATGAGGTCAATCAAGAAAACGAGTTTTGTTTTAATAGAAAGGAGCTAAAAAGGACTCAAATTCCAAATTTTTGCACATTTGGAAGACATACACAATTTTATTTTCACCTTATTTTGATAAAGGTTTTTTCGTTATTTTTTACAAGGGCTTTAGGCTGTATTCCTGTTGATTTCCTCTTTCTTCGTTATTTTTTACAAGGGCTTTAGGTTGTATTCCTGTTGATTTACTTGGCTTTAGGTTGTATTCCTGTTGATTTCCTCGTCTTTAGGCTGTATTCCTGTTGATTTCCTCATCTTTAGGCTGTATTCCTGTTGATTTCCTTGTCTTTAGGCTGTATTCCTGTTGATTTCCTCAGCTTTAGGTTGTATTCCTGTTGATTTCCTTGGCTTTAGGTTGTATTCCTGTTGATTTCCTCATCTTTAGGCTGTATTCCTGTTGATTTCCTCTTTCAATTATGGTTTTTGAGTTCAAATAGATTGCAGTAACAGTGGTACAGGAGAGGGCCCATGTCAATTTACTGTGGTCGTAGCTCTTTATTTCCTATGGCAGTCAAAACAGGTGATGATAGTCTCATCCCAGCGTCAGTGTTTTATCTACCGTTACATGCTGATTATTCTTTGTATGTATTCATTGTCACCATTGATACACCTTAAATACTAGTATGAGGTGACGTTAAACATTAATTAGTTAATTAATCAAGCAGTTTTTTTTAAAGAGTGCATTATATTATACATGTATTTACTTTAACCTTAGTCTTTCCAAATATTATAACTGTTTTACTGGAGTTTTGCATTTTGATGAACATATTTTTTTACTGTGCAATAAATTATAAAGGCAAAAGTTTAAATTTATTTGGGGGCCATCGTGGTCATGATTGTATGGTAGTTGGATTTACATATACCTGTGCCTATCACCACTAAAGTTGTGAGTTCGAATCATGCTCGAGGCGAGGTATACTCGATACAAGATTATGTGATAAAGTTTGTCAGTGACTTGCGACGGGTCAGTGGTTTTCTCCGGGTACTTCAGTTTCCTCCACCAATGAATAAAACTGGCCGCCATGATATTACTGAAATATTGTTGAAAGTGGCGTTAAACACCATGAACCAAACCTAAATTTATTGGAGAAAGGAAAGACATAAAAAGAACATTGTGAAGGACCATGAAATGATTGGTGGGGGAAACCAGTGTACACAGAGAAAACCACTGATAACTGACAAACTATCACATGATGTATTTAATATACCTTGCCATGACAGTCATGACAGTCAATTCTCAATTCTCAATTTCCGAGTGACATCTTTATCAGTTACTGACCAATCAAGCAGTCCCCTACCCCTCCACACACGCACCCCGACATGAGCCCCTGCAAGAAGAAGAATAGAGAAATGGAAATAATAATTTATAATGATGCAGATCAAATTGAACCAACAGATATATAAATCATGATTGAGTTCAGAAGGATAATCAATCAAGGGCTACAGAACTGACCAGTTAACATTTAGATCAGCTACAGAACCGACCAGTTAACATTTAGATCAGCTACAGAACCGACCAGTTAACATTTAGATCAGCTACAGAACCGACCAGTTAACATTTAGATCAGCTACAGAACCGACCAGTTAACATTTAGATCAGCTACAGAACCGACCAGTTAACATTTAGATCAGCTACAGAACCGACCAGTTAACATTTAGATCAGCTACAGAACCGACCAGTTAACATTTAGATCAGCTACAGAACCGACCAGTTAACATTTAGATCAGCTACAGAACCGACCAGTTAACATTTAGATCAGCTACAGAACCGACCAGTTAACATTTAGATCAGCTACAGAACCGACCAGTTAACATTTAGATCAGCTACAGAACCGACCAGTTAACATTTAGATCAGCTACAGAACCGACCAGTTAACATTTAGATCAGCTACAGAACCGACCAGTTAACATTTAGATCAGCTACAGAACCGACCAGTTAACATTTAGATCAGCTACAGAACCGACCAGTTAACATTTAGATCAGCTACAGAACCGACCAGTTAACATTTAGATCAGCTACAGAACCGACCAGTTAACATTTAGATCAGCTACAGAACCGACCAGTTAACATTTAGATCAGCTACAGAACCGACCAGTTAACATTTAGATCAGCTACAGAACCGACCAGTTAACATTTAGATCAGCTACAGAACCGACCAGTTAACATTTAGATCAGTGTGTGTACGTTATATTTGTCTATACAAAGATACATATCTTCCTATTTGTGTGTCTATATTATTTTTTCTCCAAACAACAATTTTGAAAGTACAGGATGATTCAGGTAAAGTTTGGGTCAAATTAGCCAATGGTTTATGGAGAGATTTTTGTTATACAGAGTGATGACAATAGCTCATATGACCTATGATGTGAGATGTACAGACTAAGGTAAGGTTGTTATACAGAGTGATGACAATAGCTCATATGACCTATGATGTGAGATGTACAGACTAAGGTAAGGTTGTTATACAGAGTGATGACAATAGCTCATATGACCTATGATGTGAGATGTACAGACTAAGGTAAGGTTGTTATACAGAGTGATGACAATAGCTCATATGACCTATGATGTGAGATGTACAGACTAAGGTAAGGTTGTTATACAGAGTGATGACAATAGCTCATATGACCTATGATGTGAGATGTACAGACTAAGGTAAGGTTGTTATACAGAGTGATGACAATAGCTCATATGACCTATGATGTGGGATGTACAGACTAAGATAAGGTTGTTATACAGAGTGATGACAATAGCTCATGACCTATGATGTGAGATGTACAGACTAAGGTAAGGTTGTTATACAGAGTGATGACAATAGCTCATATGGCCTATGATGTGAGATGTACAGACTAAGGTAAGGTTGTTATACAGAGTGATGACAATAGCTCATATGACCTATGATGTGAGATGTACAGACTAAGGTAAGGTTGTTATACAGAGTGATGACAATAGCTCATATGACCTATGATGTGAGATGTACAGACTAAGGTAAGGTTGTTATACAGAGTGATGACAATAGCTCATATGACCTATGATGTGAGATGTACAGACTAAGGTAAGGTTGTTATACAGTGATGACAATAGATCATATGACCTATGATGTGAGATGTACAGACTAAGGTAAGGTTGTTATACAGAGTGATGACAATAGCTCATATGACCTATGATGTGAGATGTACAGACTAAGGTAAGGTTGTTATACAGAGTGATGACAATAGCTCATATGACCTATGATGTGAGATGTACAGACTAAGGCAAGGTTGTTATACAGAGTGATGACAATAGCTCATATGGCCTATGATGTGAGATGTACAGACTAAGGTAAGGTTGTTATACAGAGTGATGACAATAGCTCATATGACCTATGATGTGAGATGTACAGACTAAGGCAAGGTTGTTATACAGAGTGATGACAATAGCTCATATGACCTATGATGTGAGATGTACAGACTAAGGTAAGGTTGTTATACAGAGTGATGACAATAGCTCATGACCTATGATGTGAGATGTACAGACTAAGGTAAGGTTGTTATACAGAGTGATGACAATAGCTCATATGGCCTATGATGTGAGATGTACAGACTAAGGTAAGGTTGTTATACAGAGTGATGACAATAGCTCATATGGCCTATGATGTGAGATGTACAGACTAAGGTAAGGTTGTTATACAGAGTGATGACAATAGCTCATATGACCTATGATGTGAGATGTACAGACTAAGGTAAGGTTGTTATACAGAGTGATGACAATAGCTCATATGACCTATGATGTGAGATGTACAGACTAAGGTAAGGTTGTTATACAGAGTGATGACAATAGCTCATATGGCCTATGATGTGAGATGTACAGACTAAGGTAAGGTTGTTATACAGAGTGATGACAATAGCTCATATGACCTATGATGTGAGATGTACAGACTAAGGTAAGGTTGTTATACAGAGTGATGACAATAGCTCATATGACCTATGATGTGAGATGTACAGACTAAGGTAAGGTTGTTATACAGAGTGATGACAATAGCTCATATGACCTATGATGTGAGATGTACAGACTAAGGTAAGGTTGTTATACAGAGTGATGACAATAGCTCATATGACCTATGATGTGAGATGTACAGACTAAGGTAAGGTTGTTATACAGAGTGATGACAATAGCTCATATGACCTATGATGTGAGATGTACAGACTAAGGTAAGGTTGTTATACAGAGTGATGACAATAGCTCATATGACCTATGATGTGAGATGTACAGACTAAGGTAAGGTTGTTATACAGAGTGATGACCTATGATGTGAGTTGTACAGACTAAGGTAAGGTTGTTATACAGAGTGATGACCTATGATGTGAGATGTACAGACTAAGGTAAGGTTGTTATACAGAGTGATGACCTATGATGTGAGTTGTACAGACTAAGGTAAGGTTGTTATACAGAGTGATGACCTATGATGTGAGTTGTACAGACTAAGATAAGGTTGTTATACAGAGTGATGACCTATGATGTGAGTTGTACAGACTAAGGTAAGGTTGTTATACAGAGTGATGACAATAGCTCATATGACCTATGATGTGAGATGTACAGACTAAGGTAAGGTTGTTATACAGAGTGATGACAATAGCTCATATGACCTATGATGTGAGATGTACAGACTAAGGTAAGGTTGTTATACAGAGTGATGACAATAGCTCATATGACCTATGATGTCAGATGTACAGACTAAGGCAAGGTTGTTATACAGAGTGATGACAATAGCTCATATGACCTATGATGTGAGATGTACAGACTAAGGTAAGGTTGTTATACAGAGTGATGACAATAGCTCATATGACCTATGATGTGAGATGCACAGACTAAGGTAAGGTTGTTATACAGAGTGATGACAATAGCTCATATGGCCTATGATGTGAGATGTACAGACTAAGGTAAGGTTGTTATACAGAGTGATGACAATAGCTCATATGACCTATGATGTGAGATGTACAGACTAAGGCAAGGTTGTTATACAGAGTGATGACAATAGCTCATATGACCTATGATGTGAGATGTACAGACTAAGGTAAGGTTGTTATACAGAGTGATGACAATAGCTCATATGACCTATGATGTGAGATGTACAGACTAAGGTAAGGTTGTTATACAGTGATGACAATAGCTCATATGACCTATGATGTGAGATGTACAGACTAAGGTAAGGTTGTTATACAGAGTGATGACAATAGCTCATATGACCTATGATGTGAGATGTACAGACTAAGGTAAGGTTGTTATACAGAGTGATGAATAAAATAACCGTCGTCATAACGAATTTAGCCCGTTTGTAACTTTTCGAAATGTTAAAAGTAGTGCGGGTGGATAAAGACGATAAATTTCATAAATAAACATATAGATATACCTTATATCATGATATAATATGCAATGCTAGCTAGAACATAACATTTCCTCTTTCAATTTTGACTGACTTTCGGAGGTGTTCGGCTAACACGGTCAACATGTTATAATAATAGGGCGTTTGCAGAGAAATAAATGCGAAATAAACATCCCTACATGCATGATATCATCCATTTACCATCTGTTTCACCTTTGATCAAGTCAGTTAAAATTCCGTTGCTGTTAATATTTTCATCTTGGAAAATAACTTTCTAACGTTTAGCAACAATTTTTTTGTAAAAGCCTTTAAAGCCTAATTCTAACATACAAGCAGTGAAGTATTCTCAGGGTCTATGATAGCTGCAATAATGTAGCTCCTGTGATAAACTTGTGTCTCGGCAGAGCTACAACGCGGTCCCATTCGTCACAATGGAGCAAAAAAAAAGTTGCAGTTGAAACATAAAAACTCACTATTTACGCTTCAAACATTTCATTATAACTATTACTGATGATCCCAGTCCTTGTTAAATCGGTTTGGCTGAGAAATATATGCTTTTCAAAGTTAGCAACAACCTTGTTCAAATTTATCGATCGTTTTCCATAACCGGAAACTGTGGAAGGCGGAGCTTTTCTAAATATGGTATTTCTTACTACAAGCTGATGTAACATTCCAATCGTAACTACTCGGCCATTCTCGCTACCCTGTTATTTGCAGGGTAGCGAGAATGGCCGAGTAGTTACGATTGGTAAACATTCACGCCTAAATCGCCAAATATGGTATCGACATCCAAATAGTGAGGCCGGAAATGACGAAATTCAAAATGTAAACATGGATTTTTATTTTGTGGGAATTACATTCTAAAATACTGGTAGGTGATAAAAACTTGTTATAATAATGGACAAAAGGAAAGGTTATGTCTTATTATTGATAAATGCAGGCGTCAGAAGCTCTGTAAGCGAGCGCAAAAAATCTCGGCGGCTGCTCCATTACGTGTAATGGCATCCCGTTATAACCCTTGCGAGTAAGCGAGCATTTAGGGTTTTATTATTAGAACTAGGTCTATGAGAGAGGGGTTCAGCCGGTACATTGGTCCGGGGCCCGGAGAGACAAGAAGTTTATTACATTGGTCCGGGGCCCGGAGAGACAAGAAGTTTATTACATTGGTCCGGGGCCCGGAGAGACAAGAAGTTTATTTTTAAAAATAATGATGTAAAATTCGCTTAGACTTCTGAACTCTAGTTGTTGATCAGCAGTCACATTTATATTGTAACCAGGGAGACCATCATTAGGAAATAAAGCATTTATGAAAGTTTACCAGTGGCTTTATTGGACCTCAATTTGAGAGAAGTCGCATCCTGTCCCCTGGGCCCCAAAGCAGTTTTGTTCCGCCTTGCAAAATTTCTCTTGGAGGCCCTGAGTATTCTATATATCTTGACAAAAGAGTGAATGATTGTTGTTTAACGCCAACTCAGCAAATTTTTAGCTATATCATGGGGAGAACATTTTAATTTTCAATGAGATGATGATGAGGTCCGCTTTGGGCTAGACCAGCACGCTAAGTTTGGATATTCATAGTACTATAGCACACTGAAACAACAATCCACGGATAGACATATCGCCCCACTCGGACACATTATCCTGACTCCGAGCTAACCAGTCTTTGTTCGTTCTCCTTAACCATTACACCACCGATGTGATCTCTTACCAAAAGATGGAATAGTATTACCTATTATTTGCCGCATTACCATAGCATCATAACCATATTTGATTGCGATAAGTTTATATAGTTCATCAATTGATGTTTTTATCTGATTGATTTTAATCGTGTTTGAAACAACCTTAAAACTTTATAAAAAAAAAAAATCCAAAATTATTGTGCGATCATGGCGTTCAGATTATTATTGTTTGTTTAACCAGAGCAGTTGGAAATTACTGTAGGCCTGTTTTTTAATTCTTAACCATTAACCTGGTTTTAAACTTTTTTATGGTTGAGCGTTTTTTTACGGTGTGGTTTAAATTTAACCATGCGGTTAAATGGTTAAAACAGATCTTCACCGGGATCGAAGCACGATTGAATATGTTTGAACCTTGTTAATATTACCAGTATATGTTTGTAATAAGAACATCTGTGTATTATAGACCCATTTCCAAGTTGTTTATTGACATTCTGCATTGTTGTATTTGTTTATAAAGAATTAAATTATTTCATTTGTTGTTTTTTGTGTTGTTTTTGTTTTGTTTGTGTGTTTAAGAGTTGAATTGTTTTATTTGTTAATGAAGAATTAATTTTACTTTGTTAAAAAATAATCAATGAACTAGAAAATTTCTCTTAAATATTGTTCTTCAACCATTGCGTTTTTTTTTTTTTATCTATCTCAGTAAACATGTTTATGGTTCATGATTTAAACAAGTTTCAGGTTGTTTTCAACCATAAACAAGTTTGAGAATAAAAAACAAGCCTTAAATAAACTTTTCACGTTATCACTTAAAATGACTCACATATTACAACACTTGTTATTGGTCAACAAAAATGATTCCGCCTCTACGAAAACAGATGGACTTTCATTGACATTAATAACAAATCAAACAGACCCACAATTTATACTTTACTCCGGGCGTGTTTGAGTTGTTCCATCTCTACCGGAAGAAGAAGCCTTGAGTGGACGAAATGGTAAGTTGTCGTCAATTATAGCTTCGTCATTTCAGTGACCTCATATTCATTCCCATGGTATGCGAACTACAAAAAGATTCAAACAATGTTTAACTATGTTTAAGCATTACTTTCTATCCATGCGGGGTTATTGATACCGGTATTCCAGCTATTTCAGTCACAGGGGCTTGTTACGATTTTTTTTTTATCCCTCAACTGACAACTCTAAAAACCACAAGAGAGGAATCTCAAATGTCAAATTTTCATACAACACTTTTTCAAAATAGTTTTGTATTGATGTCAAGACCACAGGGGCTTGTTACTGTGGGCTTGTGTAACAAGCCTCTGTACATGTGGTCAGTTGAGGGATAAAAAAAATCGTAACAAGCCCCTGTGATTTCAGTAACCCTGTATGGATTGAAAGTACTTGATCGTATTTAAGTCATTCAGTTATGTATAGAAAATGCAAAATAACATAAAAATGAAATAACTATAATTTTCGATCTGTCAAAAAAAAATCTGTATTCTGCAAAAAGGGGCAGGGGCACCAAAGGATATCCTGTCCACAGGTACCTGTGATAATTATTACATAATAAAGTCTATCATGTAATGTACCAAGGATAAAAACCTAAAAGTTAAGGATAATCCATTTTATTAATGTTTTTCACATGTTTTTATGTTGTTAGGTATATTTTATTTTTCAGTTCCATCAGAATTGGTTGTGCATTCTAGCATTGGTGTTTCTATCATCAAAGGCAAGTACATTTATATATAGGTTTGATTTATGGTGTTTAACATCACTTTTACAATATTTCAATTATATCGTGGCAATCAGTTTTATTGGTGGAGAGAATTGGGAAACTCGGAGAAAACCACCGACCTGTCGCAAGTCACTGACAAACTTTAAATCATATAATGTTGTACACCTCGCCCCAAGCGGGAGTCGAACCCACAATATCAGTGGTGATAGGCACCGTTTGCATAGACCTGTAGTTGTAAATCCAACTACCATGCGATCATGGCCATAAAGGTCCCACCTCTATTAAGTATTTCGTATTGAATTGAATACTGCCTTAAAGGCACATGTATCTGTAGTTGTAAATCCAACTACCATGCGATCATGGCCATAAAGGTCCCACCTCTATTAAGTATTTCGTATTGAATTGAATACTGCCTTAAAGGCACATGTATCTGTAGTTGTAAATCCAACTACCATGCGATCATGGCCATAAAGGTCCCACCTCTATTAAGTATTTCGTATTGAATTGAATACTGCCTTAAAGGCACATGTATCTGTAGTTGTAAATCCAACTACCATGCGATCATGGCCATAAAGGTCCCACCTCTATTAAGTATTTCGTATTGAATGAATACTGCCTTAAAGGCACATGTATCTGTAGTTGTAAATCCAACTACCATGCGATCATGGCCATAAAGGTCCCACCTCTATTAAGTATTTCGTATTGAATGAATACTGCCTTAAAGGCACATGTATCTGTAGTTGTAAATCCAACTACCATGCGATCATGGCCATAAAGGTCCCACCTCTATTAAGTATTTCGTATTGAATGAATACTGCCTTAAAGGCATATGTATCTATAGTTGTAACATGCATACGTTTCTGTTAACAATCGTAGAAACACTTTAGTAATGGTTATACAATAGATGGTTTTATACACAGTTTTAAATGAAATGCAGTGAAAACAAATAATGCAATGTAGGCTTAGATATTAAAATGGTTTGATTTGGTTTGGTTTTATGGTGTTTAACACCACTTTCAACAATATTTCAGTTATATCATGGTCGTTAGTTTTATTGGTGGAGGAAACCGGAGAAAAACACCAACCTGCTGCAAGTCACTGACAAACTTTATCACATAATGTTGTGTGCCACGCCCTGAGCTGGATTTGAACTCAAACCATCAGTGGTGATAGGCACCAATTGCATAGGTAGTTGTAAATCCAACTACCATACGATCACGGCCACAACGACCCCTAAAATGTTTTTTTTACATAATCACACATAATTTGTATATCATTTTCCTATTTCTAACTTATCTGAAAATAATCAACAAGTTTTGAGTTGTGAAGGTGTAAACATTCGGTGGAAAGTTGATAAGATGATATTAACTGATTTATTTTGTTTACAGACTGACGGACTCCCGATTGGCATAGTTGTAGATTGTAAGTATAGCAATTTGGTGTGTTTTGAAGGAGTTGCTTCAGATGACCCAAGCATCTTATGTTTTAAATCACATCAGTGGTGTAATGATTAGCATATGAGTGTGGTAGATTGTAGGTTCAAGGTCAGGTCAATGACTATGAAATTGGTATTTGCTGCTTCTTTGCTTAGAACGAGGAATTAAGGAGAAAGAGCAAAGACTGGGTGGAATCAATATCAGGATATATGTCACATTGGAGTGACCTGTCTACCCGCAGACTGTTTTTTCAGTGAGCTAGTGCTATGAAAATCCAACTATTAAGCGTGTTGATCTAGTACAAAGTGGATGTCATCAACATCTCATTGAATGTATTACTACTCACCATGATATAGCTGTAACACGGTCCACTTGGTTAATAAACAACAATGCCCTCACTCTGACACTCCTGTGTAACACGGTCCACTTGGTTAATAAACAACAATGCCCTCACTCTGACACTCCTGTGTAACACGGTCCACTTAGTTAATAAACAACAATGCCCTCACTCTGACACTCCTGTGTAGCACGGTCCACCTGGTTAATAAACAACAATGCCCTCACTCTGACACTCCTGTGTAATACGATCCACTTGGTTAATAAACAACAATGCCCTCACTCTGACACTCCTGTGTAACACGGTCCACTTGGTTAATAAACAACAATGCCCTCACTCTGACACTCCTGTGTAACACGGTCCACTTGGTTAATAAACAACAATGCCCTCACTCTGACACTCCTGTGTAACACGGTCCACTTGGTTAATAAACAACAATGCCCTCACTCTGACACTCCTGTGTAACACGGTCCACTTGGTTAATAAACAACAATGCCCTCACTCTGACACTCCTGTGTAACACGGTCCACTTGGTTAATAAACAACAATGCCCTCACTCAACACTCCTGTGTAACACGGTCCACTTGGTTAATAAACAACAATGCCCTCACTCAACACTCCTGTGTAACACGGTCCACTTGGCTAATAAACAATAATGCCCTCACTCTGACACTCCTCTGTAACACGGTCCACTTGGTTAATAAACAACAATGCCCTCACTCTGACACTCCTGTGTAACACGGTCCACTTAGTTAATAAACAACAATGCCCTCACTCAACACTCCTGTGTTTCTTGTATTCTTTTTTACCCAACCACACAAAGTTGTTATCAGAAAATAGAACATTCCATTATATTTTATAATGTTAAAATGTGATTGTAAAATCTCTTTGCTAAAAATATAAAATATAAAAGACAAAGTTAGAGGTAGCTACATATAATCAACATGCGTTTTTCTCCTCTTTGAGGATATTTGTTTCATTAGAAAATACTTTTTATTAAAAAAAAAACCAATTAGTTCACCAATCGGAGCTTAGAACAAAAGTAGCTAAAACAAATTATTCTGAAAGTCGCCGGTCAGTGTCAGTGTGACCTCAAATACATTATGACAGTCTTTGCCTTCATTTTTTCCCACATACTTGTCCGAAAGCCAAAATTAGAAGAAAAAAAATCTTATTTATTCAAACAAATTCTTTCATAAATTTCACTTCTTCGAATCCAGTTTAACTTGTCCCTGGCTTCGAGCAAGTTGGTCAGCACGAAGACTGTTATGATGTCCAGGTCTTCGTTGGTGAGCACGAAGACTGTTAGGATGTCCCGGTCTTCGTTGGTCAGCACGAAGACTGTTATGATGTCCCGGTCTTCGTTGGTCAGCACGAAGACTGTTATGATGTCCCGGTCTTCGTTGGTCGGCACGAAGACTGTTAGGATGTCCCGGTCTTCGTTGGTCAGCACGAAGACTGTTATGATGTCCCGGTCTTCGTTGGTCAGCACGAAGACTGTTAGGATGTCCCTGTCTTCGTTGGTCAGCACGAAGACTGTTATGATGTTACCAATGAAAACAATAATGTCAGTTAACATGCATTCATTACTGATAATTTAATTTAAGTTTATGTTATTAATGATTGATTTTTGGTGTTTTAACGCCACTTTCAGCAATATTTCAGCTATATCATGGCGACCAGTTTTAGTGGTGGAAGAAGCTGGAGTACCGGGAGAGACCCATCGACCATGGGCAAGCAACTGGTACGCTTTATCACTTGCAGCTGCGAGTAGAGTGCACCCTTTTTTGTAATTTTCAAAGCTGAGCGTGAACCCACGGTGGGTGATAGGCTTGTATGAGTTGTTAGGTAATCCAACTACCTAACTCATTGAGCCAGCTGGGCCCTATGTTATTAATGAATATTTTTCAATGATTGGTATTTTCAAACTCTACCTGTCTGTAACACAAGACCAAGTCATATAATATCAAACCTGCTTAAAAAGTGACAACTCTATTATTTAATGATAATAATAAATACTTTATGTTAAAAGGGTAACGCAGTTATCATAAAGCTAATCTTCCCTGCAGACCTCGAAGAATGAAAGCAAATAAACTAATACAAATTTCATTAAATTATAAGTATACATGGTAAGGGACCGATCATTTATCTTGCAGGGGGGGGGGGGGGGGGGTATGGTTTTTGTTTCATTCAGAACACAAGAGTTAGAATATTTATTTTTTTTGTCGCGCGAAGCCTGAAATTTTATTCCAGAATTTAACATTAGGTTATATGACAAAAACTCTGAATCAGATTATTTTTTTTTCCTCCACCAAAATCAGAATATTTTTTTTCAGCAACATTGGGAATCAGAATATTTTTTTAGAAAAAAACCATAACCCCCCCTTCAAGTTAAATGGTCGTTCCCTAAAATATGTTTAATCATGTTCTTGTATTATACTACCTTAATTTCCCTTTACACTGCATTTCATCTATATTTAGTGACTACCTGTTTTATGTCAGCCTAATTAAATGTTCCATTGGAAGGTCACACCAGACAGGTAGGTTTGACTGCAATTACAGTATAATAATTTTAAATTTGCTGTTTATTTTATTTCTGTTTTTTCTTATTGGCTGTTATTTTATGTAGTTGATGTAGAGTGTGGCGAAAGCATTTCGGACGTAGCCAACGTCACATTTCTTACTGATGTGGATTACATCCAAGCTGTAGCCGTTTGTGAAAATAACACGGAGGTAAACCTGAAGCCAAGTGATGACTTTAGATCTATTATCTCCATCAATTACCCAGGAGGGCCAGACATGGGATGCCAGTTCAAGGTAAGAATTTTATAGGCCTTCATTCAGAAGACAAATTACCACTCCGATGATGTAATGGTTTGTGTGCTTGCTGTGAGTTGGGTAGATCGTTGGGTCGAGCCCCGATCAGGTCAAGCCAAGTACTATAAAATTGGTATTTGCTGTTTCTGCGTTAAGCAAGCGCTGATGCAACACCTATAAAATTAAGATGTGACATTCAATGAAATATGTTTTTTATTTACTTTAAAGGCAACTAACGGTGTCGAAATACAAAAGTCGCTGCCATATATATGTTAATAATCAACACTCAAATGTTTAATATTAGTGGGTTAGTCGGTGTTTATTATCATTATTTTTTCATCTTTATCATGATTTACCAGACTAATTTGAGGAGACAGACATAATGAGCTGACCGGTGAAACCCCTGGCATCCTTGAGTAAGTAGGTGTCTGGAAACTCACTCAGACAGACATAATGAGCTGACCGGTGAAACCCCTGGCGTCCTTGAGTAAGTAGATGTCTGGAAACTTTAACACCTGAGGTAGATAATGGGGGGTGTTAGGCTTCAGATCATTAGTCCATTACCTTAACCACTCTACCACCATTACCCCCTGTATAGATTTTAGTGGATCGCTAGATGAAAAATATAAAGATCAAACAAGCATCATCAAATTCGTTCCGAAAACACACGTAAAATTTCTGGTGCGTTTTGAAATCGTTTTAGCTGAAATATTTAAACTATTTCATTGTGAGCCCAGCATTAATTATAGATAGTCTTTTATAATTTTACATTGTTCTTGCTGTAATTTCCTATCTTGTATGTCATAATTCTGAATCAAGTGTTATCTTTGCATGGGTATTAAAGTCAAGTTTATTCTAACCGCATCGGTGGCATAATAGCTAGCATGCTCGCCTCGAGTGTGGTAGATCGTGGGTTCGAGCCTCGGTCGGGTCAAACCAAAGACTATAAAATAGGTATTTGTTGCTTCTCCGCTAAGCATGCAGCATTAATTAAGGAGAAAGAGCAAACACTGGTTGGCTCGGAATCGCTGTCCAAAAATAAAAAATCCAACTCAGCATGTTTGTCTAGTACAAAGTAGACTTCATCACCATCTCATTGAAAATTAACTTGTTCTCGCCATGTCTTGTCTTGTCTTGTCTTGTCTTGTTAGTATTTCTGTCCTATATGGGACCACCTCACAAATTTGAGTAAGTTTCAGTTCAAATATCACTTAATTATTACTGTATAAGTTAAAATCTAAAATGCTTTTGTAAGAAAAGCATGGGGTGGCTGCCCTTAAAGACCCTTACGCTTATTATTAGGTAGTGTCTTTAATATGTTGTTTCTTTTAGTATTCAAGGCAAAGCATAATCTATGGGTTACATGCTCAAACGTATATAAGGTTTTCAAGTGGTTACAGTCACAACCACAACACACAGTGCTAGGATCTAGAATACTATTACATGATATAAATGAACAAATTGCTGAATTTGCATTAAGCAGCAACCACTCACTCACGTTTATTCTCACAATATTCTTTATATGTAGAGGAGTTTTCCTGGTGTAGAGGTTTACTCTGTAACCATAGAGGTTGCACATGATGTAAATGGTACGTTAATTCAGAGTTCTGATGATGTGTATTCACTCACATGTTCTTTTGGAGATGAACTTGATGGTGAGGCCTCAGAGAGGACAATTGATGATAGGTATGTACCAGACATTTTCTATTTTATAAAAGAAAAATATGTTGCTTATGGAAGGAAAGTTTAAATTTGAGGGTACGTGATGAAGATTATTCCAGAAGTCATCGTGTGCACTAATGTAGATATCTACCCTTTTATTTAGAAAGTGATGGTCAACAGTTGTACCAATATCAACAAAACAAACTATTGACCTCTCACCTCAACTCATTGAGCATAAAAAAAACGTGACATATATCACGTTGGAAATTCAGATTCCTGGTTTGGGACATGCTAAAAAAGGTGGAGGGGTTAAGGTGGTTAAATGGGATCCCGACCCTTTAAATATTGTGAAAAAACATTGCCTTAATTAGTGACTTGTATTGATATGATTTTTAGAGTAATAAGATCGTTTCAGTGAATTTTGATAGTGTGAATTGGTAAAAAGAGAACATTGTATGCATTGTTTATTTCAATGAAGAATTTAAGTGGATGAATATTAATTACAAATCGAGTATTCAACCTCTTCGGTGGTGTAAACTAAGTAGTTAGTATGCTCCCATCGAGTGCGGTTGATCGTAGTTTCAAGCCAACGACTATAAAATTAATATTTTGCTACTTCTCCGCATAAATTCAAAACTAAATAGTAATAGCCAAGACTGGTTGGCTTGGAATCAGGACAATATGGCAGAGTTGAGGGATATCTACATGTGGACCATTGTTTCAGTGAGAGCTAGCTCTATAAAAATCCAACTGAGCATGTTGGTCTAGTACACAGTGAACACCATTGCCATCTCATTGATTGCAATGGTATTGCTGACAAATTGCAAATTTTGATGTTAAACAGCAACCACTCAAATCTTCACACAAGTGCACAGTGTTTTCATTAAGAGACGGAAGCCGGCGAATTTTGCCGTCTATTGCGGTATTTTTTCCGGCTATTTTATTTCCGACAAAAATAGATCAGTTGTACGTGTTTTGGGATTGTCTTTATTCTGGTTCCGTATTTGATAGGGTGTGCTTTAGCCCGTTTTTCAGATTTGAAACGGGAAACCAATCATTACTGGATCTAAATCATTTCCGCGATTTAACCCTGGTGAGTTTTCTGTATTAAATACATGTATGTACAATTATTTGACACCGCAGAACAACGTGAGAAACGGTTGAAATATCATACAATTTTAGTAGGTTGAAAACAATTATTCCTAAGAAAGAAGATTTGACTGATGACTGTCTTACACCATCAGAATGGTGCTTAACCAGAACAAAAGCACGAATATGAGCACATGTGCTCAAAGTTAACTAGAATATAGCAGAACTAGTACTTACGATTCCTGTTAGTAATGCATGGCCTGAAAGAGGGGCCTCCAAAGTAAAAATTATAAAAACAGACTTGAGAAACCGTCTAAAAAACGATATGTTGGAAGGATTGATGCACTTAACAGTTAATGGACCAGACATAAATGCACAGATCAATGTGATGACCTAATAACCTCTTCTGTTAAAAACTGGTTACAGACGAAATCCAGAAGAAAGTTACTAAGTCAGAATAAAGGTAATAAATACAATTTACTTTTTTATTCATCCAAAAAATACTATACATGTAGCTACAAAATTATAAAAATAAATTGATTAAATGGTAGATTTTTATTTATCTACTTTTGAACACTGAAATTGAAAATCTGAATTATTTTTTTTGGGGGATTTTTAATCAATGTAACTGTCATATTTGTAATACAGTATACAAACATGCCAGTTTTATTTTTAAAAAAAGCATGGCCAGAAAAAAACAATATCTTAGTACATTGACTTTGTTTTAAAAAAATCCATTATGCCATACATTCCTCAGAAAATGTATCTCCATCAGATTGTCTCACTCTTGTCAATACACCTGAAAATGTTTCATTAACAATACACCATAATTATTATTTGGGAGTTTTAATGATTCTCTAAGTCCTTTTCAAACCAATGATGCTTGATGATAAACTTTATCCTAAAAGTAAAAGCAATATTTCTATACATAGAAAAAACCCATTACAATTTCCAATATGAACAGTCAGCTTTCCTAGTGAAACAGAAATATCTGTTAGTTCCCTGTTTTACTATCATTTATTTGCTATAACTTTTAAGAATCTTTTTTCTACAGGGACAAGAGTTTCAAGACAGTCTAATCCTACTGTTAGTGTAACAATGGAGGCAGAAACTCAGACAGAGGAAGAACAAGTTAATATTATTGAGTCAAGTGATCCGATTACTCCAATTGACATTGGGAATTTTGCTCCTGCCACTGATTCTATGGACTTGGATGCTGAAATTGAAAACCATGAAAGACAGTTAGAACAGAGTTTTCTTCAGCTAAAGATTGCTAAATCTGTAACTGAAGCCAAGCAGTTCTGCACAACTGACCTAGATGACTTTGATGATGAGGAAGATAATTTTGAGGATTTCTTTGAATAAAAGATATAAACAAATCGAATCTCTATTAACAAAAAAAATAATCCTGATTAAGGTGCTAATAACAAAGGATCACAGTCTTTTATTTTGCTAAAGTCAGTATACCAAAATATAATCCACTGAAAACCTAAAAAACCAAAAAAGAATAATTTAATGTGTAAAAAGTGACAAATTCAAAGCTTTATTTAGCTCCCAGGAAATGCCCAGATGCCAGGATTTTGCATCATTTTGTCGTCAGCTTCCGGGGGCCTAGGTGGCCACCCGGACCCCTCGCCTGAAGGGTCGCTCGCTCCATTTTCCGCCTATTCTAAAAAAAATTCCTTCTATTCAAAATCTTAATGAAACCACTGCAGAAGATCATGTCAGCAAAATACTATAAAATTGGCCTTCTCCACAGAGAACGCATCATTAAGGACTGTGTGCATTGACTCAGATTCGTGCAAAACTGGAGCGAGACTAGTTTGGCAAGACATTCTCGTCAAAGATATGCTTAAGCCATTTCTCATAAAAAAATGTATTCGCTTTTTGTGAAATCTTCAAAACTACACATTAAGAATAACTCGGTTCTTTGATAAAGTGTTATATAAGAATTGTGGGAAATTCTCTCATGTGGATATTTGCAGGACGAGATAATAAATTTCACTTCTCACACGAGTGAAATATATTTAAATGCTCAATTTCAGTCAAATGGAAGTATCTATATTTCTTCCCTAAATAATGAACATGTAATTATATTATAAGTCGTAGATGTAATAGAAAGAACGGCAACTCGAATGATAATTATTGACAAAGATACACATTTTATCACAGCGAAACATCAACATTTTATTCATCATTATTTATGTAGGAAAAAATTCACTTCGTAGATGTTTTACATCAAGTTTTCGTGATACACGGGGAAAAAATCTATTGTTAGTCATCTTTCATAAAATAATACAAGACTAATGAAAAATGGAAATAATGAAAAGATTATTATACACCACGTCTATCGCTTGCAGGAATTTACATAATTTATCAAAATAAACAATCAATGTTTTCCCCACAAACTGATAAAGATTGTAGATAATCGCTTTATAAATACAAACAAACTATAACTCGAACAAAGAATGTCAAGGATACACAGCTCCCATCTGTAAATTGGCCACAAAAATAACTCTGGTGTTGAACAAAAATAAATAGCTAAAAGCTTAACTCCCTTCGTTAACTTGTCAACAAATTATCACCTTATAGGCATTTCAGTCAGTTACAAACTGCACTATAATCTAAAAGACTGGACTTATGACATAGAATGGTAAAATCTATAAGACGGACTGGACTTCTGAAAAGGATCGATATAATCTAAAAGACGGACTGGACTTCTGAAAGGGATCGATATAATCTAAAAGACTGGACTGGACTTCTGAAAAGGATTGGTATAATCTAAAAGACGGACTGGACTTCTGAAAAGGATCGGTATAATGTAAAAGATGGACTGGACTTCTGAAAAGGATCGGTATAGTATAAAAGACGGACTGGAATTCTGAAAGGGATCGGTATAATCTAAAAGACGGACTGGACTTCTGACATGGAACGGTATAATCTAAAAGACGGACTGGACTTATGAAAAGGATCGGTATAATCATAAAGACGAACTGGACCTCTGAAAAGAATCAGTCTAATCTAAAAAACAGACTTGACTTATGAAAGGGATTGATATAATCTAAAAGACGGACTGAACTTATGAAAAGGATCAGAATAATGTAAGAGACGGACTGGACTTCTGAGAAGAATCGGTATAATATAAAAGATGGACTGGATTTCTGACATGGAATGGTATAATCTAAAAGACGGACTGGACTTCTGAAAAGGATCGGTATAATCTAAAAGATGGACTGGACTTCTGAAAAGGATCAGTATAATCTTAAAGACGAACTGGACCTCTGAAAATGATCGGTATAATCTAAAAGACGGACTTGACTTATAAAAGATGGCCTGGACTTCTGACTTTGAGACCCTTTTAGACCCCTTTTTGAAATTAAATAGGTAAAAAACATTTTATGGTCCATCAATAACTCATAAAGATGAATACTACAAACATTCCCCCTTTAATATAAAAAACGGCATTAGTTATACAATGACATTATGCATGTTTCTGAAAGGGCTTTAGAGGAATGCATAAAAAAATCCTCATCAAAAACAAATGAGTAAAAAATAATTTATACTCTTTGGACCTCTAGTTTGTTTTGAGTACTTCTGATCAGCATTAAACATAAACTATGTAGGGACCATCTATTGGATATTCCTACCAAGTTGGTTCCAATTGGTGTGGTGGTTTCAGAGAAGAAGATTAAAATGTAAAAGTTTACGGACGATGATGGACGCCAAGTGATGGGTTACACATCATGACGTAAGAAATGTTCTTCCAACAGACGTAAGGAGAGCAGTTGGCCTAATTGCTGCTACTGAGCACACCTGCTGATCCTACGCTTTGTAAGCATTTAATTGGTTTTTTAAAATTTTGTTTGAAATACTCTTTCATCTTCCTCTAGTAGCAAGGTAGGTGGCTTTGGGAGGGGCCTCACTTGTGAAATAGCCTAGGACCTCTCTTCATCTAAATCCGGCCCTGAATATATTTAAAAAATTATGCTGAAAAGTTAGTTAATGCCATTTTCTATATAGTTTTAACTGTGACGTTTTCATTACTTCTTTTTTCATTGGCCGCACGATCCTATAGAAGAAGGATCATGTACATGCAAAGGCTCGCCTATGGAGTTCCATAAAAATACACTGAAATCTAAATCTTCAAAAACACACTGCCAATAAAAAATTGCACTCTTAAGGTTTCAATAGAGACACGCTGAAAATAAAGAAAACTCAACAGCAATTGGACAAGCAGCCTCATAGAAGAAGCATCACATGTAAGAACTGTCTTCTAATAATATGTTTCATATAGACACACTGAGATCTAAAAAACACGCACTGCCAATTAAGAAGTGTACACTGGGATTTCACATAAGACACAACAACACAGAATTAAAGATGCCGGCGTACTCACAGAATTAAAGATGTCGGCGTACTCACAGAATTAAAGATGCCGGCGTACTCACAGAATTAAAGATGTCGGCATACTCACAGAATTAAAGATGCCGGCGTACTCACAGAATTAAAGATGTCGGCGTACTCACAGAATTAAAGATGTCGGCGTACTCACAGAATTAAAGATGCCGGCGTACTCACAGAATTAAAGATGCCGGCGTACTCACAGAATTAAAGATGTCGGCGTACTCACAGAATTAAAGATGTCGGCATACTCACAGAATTAAAGATGTCGGCGTACTCACAGAATTAAAGATGTCGGCGTACTCACAGAATTAAAGATGCCGGTGTACTCACAGAATTAAAGATGCCGGCGTACTCACAGAATTAAAGATCTCGGCATACTCACAGAATTAAAGATGTCGGCGTACTCACAGAATTAAAGATGCCGGCGTACTCACAGAATTAAAGATGTCGGCATACTCACAGAATTAAAGATGTCAGCGTACTCACAGAATTAAAGATGTTGGCGTACTCACAGAATTAAAGATGCCGGCGTACTCACAGAATTAAAGATGCCGGCGTACTCTAAATCTATTTAGTATATAGTAAGAATAAGTACTTGGTATGCATAACATTTCTAATGATTCTAAAATTGTACAAGTATTTCAATAAGGGGTGGTACCAGGTACTTTTACCCACTTAAAATGGTAATTGGTACCTCCTAATTTCAAAGAGTGTTGCATAAGATATTCATGCAAAATGTTCACATTTTAAGTAAAAGTTACGTCTGTAAATAGTGAAGTACTGGTAGACTTGAAAAATATTGAAAGCCCTGATTGTATATAACACTTGTATTGCATTAAAATATTTTTATAGCCCCGCTCCCCGAAGGGGGAGGGGGTATACTGTTTTACCTCTGTCCATCCGTCCGTCCAAGATATTTTTCGTCGCATTTTTCTCAGTAACTGTTGATGGCAGAAATCTGATATTTGGTCACAAGCGTCATATAGGTATACCATATTGTGAGTAGCATTTTTGGACCCATCAGATTCCTACTTCCTGTTTGCCGACTTAGTTGGTTTTTATACACATTGAACATATATGCACATTTTTCGTCACATTGTTCTCAGCAACTATTGATGGCAGAAATCTGATATTTTGTCACAAGCTTCATATAGGTACCCCATATCGTGTGAAGCGGTTTTGGACCCATCAGATTCCTACTTCCTGTTTGCCGACACATTGAACATATATGCACATTTTTCGTCACATTTTTCTCAGCAACTATTGATGGCAGAGATCTGATATTTGGTCACAAGCTTCATATAGGTACCCCATATCGTGGGAAGCATTTTTTGACCCGTTAGATTCATACTTCCTGTTTGCCGAAGAGCAGGGGGTATCATAAGTGAGCATTAGCCCACAGTTCATCTTGTTAAATATTGTGTTTGATAATGTCGTAATTTAATTGTGATATTTATTTATAGCCATGTTCCAGCCAATAGTGTTGTAGATATAAAGGCACCTACTATGACATCCAATATTGTACTAGATGTAGTATCGTATGATGGAAGCATATTTACATCAGCTATACCTATTGGGAAGATCGTTAGACTGAAAGGAACATTGAGTGGTAATTCTGTTATTTAGCTGCGGAACCTTATAGTTCTTAACCATCAAGGGGCTATCGTGGTCATGATCATATGGGAATTGGATTTACAACTACCTGTGCAATCAGTGCCTATCACCACTAACAATGTGAGTTCGAATCCCGCTCAGGCGAGGTGTACTCGATACAACATTATGTGGACAAGTTGAAAAGAATGAAGCAAGAAGTTAAGATTGTTTTGTCACTAATTCAGAGCAAGGTTATGTCCAACAGTTTATACAAATTTGTGCCATGAAGGAATATAAGACTTTTTTTTATTATTTTAATTTATATTTATATATTTATTATTTTTTTTTATTATATCTATATTACACCTGTGAACAATTTACCTCTGGGTGCCAGGAAACCTCAAAGGTTTACAAATATTTACAATGAACAATATAATTAAATAAATAAATACTGGTACAGTTGTAGTAAGAATACAATACCATAAGCAAATAAATCATATTTTATCTCTCATATTCAATTTATAAACATACATTTTTACACAGTAAACAATGAAAGGAATTATTAATACAACTAAATTCATAATGTATCCAATAATAGCTGTAATTTCCTAATATTATATAAGTTTCGAACTTCTGGGTTCTTAATCATCATTTGTATATTACTTCTGAGTTAATTTTTGAGATTTGTGATAACTATTGCTTCCCTGTAAGTACTTTTATTATATTTTATATAATTTCTTGTTTTCCAAATTACCCATTTTAATATACAAATTACTAAATTCATTAAAAGTAGGTTTTCAGTTATTTCTCCCTCATACACCCCAATGATTAAGTTTTCCTCAACAAGTACTATATTTTTTTCAAAAATGCTATTAAAAATGTGTTTTAATTCATCTAAGACATGTTTAATTTTATGACACCTGTAAAACAAATGCATAAGGGACTCTATTTCATTTTTACAAAAATGACATTGACCATTTGATTTTCCCATTTTTTGTAATCTATATTCTGAATAGACAATGTTATGCAAACATTTCCATTGGAACTGGATAATGCTTTGTTTACATTTAATCTTGTTCAGTATATACCAAATTGATATCCAGTTAAATTTCTTTTCATAAATTGTATCCCATTTGAATTGACATTTTGGCGTAATTGGTTTACGTATTTCTTTCTGGATATTCTTCAGTTTCAGCTCTTTTGGAACAATGATTTTATTATTATGATTTCTAATATTCAAATTACTATCTATTTTTAAACCTAATGATTTTTTTATCTTTTCGTTATCATCGGATTTTAATTTCTTAACAAAATTTTCTGGTATTGATTTTTTTATTTTTGCCCTATTTATATTTTTTACTTTCACATTACACATATAATATATTACAGATATATTAGCAGGACAGTTGTTGCCTATTGGCAGTACTATAATGGTCATACAGTGTGCATTCAAATACAGTCAAACCTGTATAATAAAAAAAGGCCACTCAATGGAACCTGAAATTGTGACCTATTATAAGCAGTTGCCCTTTATATACAGGTTAAAATTATATGAATTATTCATTAATGTAGTTTTTGACGGCGACTTTCTCAATGAGAAATTGCGCCCTTAAGAAAAATGTATATTAGAATTTTGGATAATTCTCTTATTACTTAGTTACTTACTTTTTAAATTTATGCTTGATTATTAAATAATGTGAGTTTTTAGAATAATAGAAATTTGCATATCAGAGAAATGAAATATTTTAAATCTTTGATTAAATGACTGACTTTAAGTTGATTTGAGTGGTATAATTTGTAATGTATATTATTTGAACCAAAAATTATAATTGCTGTCATTTATAGATTTAGCATACAAGTTATTTAAACAGTGTGACAAATCCCAGTTTTATATGCCCTTTATAGACAGTGATTTGTTATATAGAGGTGCCCTTTATAGACAGTGATTTGTTATATAGAGGTGCCCTTTATAGACAGTAATTTGTTATATAGAGGTGCCCTTTATAGACAGTGATTTGTTATATAGAGGTGCCCTTTATAGACAGTGATTTGTTATATAGAGGTGCCCTTTATAGACAGTGATTTGTTATATAGAGGTGCCCTTTATAGACCGTGATTTGTTATATAGAGGTGCCCTTTATAGACAGTGATTTGTTATATAGAGGTGCCCTTTATAGACAGTGATTTGTTATATAGAGGTGCCCTTTATAGACAGTGATTTGTTATATAGAGGTGCCCTTTATAGACAGTGATTTGTTATATAGAGGTGCCCTTTATAGACAGTGATTTGTTATATAGAGGTGCCCTTTATAGACAGTGATTTGTTATATAGAGGTGCCCTTTATAGACAGTGATTTGTTATATAGAGGTGCCCTTTATAGACCGTGATTTGTTATATAGAGGTGCCCTTTATAGACAGTGATTTGTTATATAGAGGTGCCCTTTATAGACAGTGATTTGTTATATAGAGGTGCCCTTTATAGACTGATTTGTTATATAGAGGTGCCCTTTATAGACAGTGATTTGTTATATAGAGGTGCCCTTTATAGACAGTGATTTGTTATATAGAGGTGCCCTTTATAGACAGTGATTTGTTACATAGAGGTGCCCTTTATAGACCGTGATTTGTTACATAGAGGTGCCCTTTATAGACAGTGATTTGTTATATAGAGGTGCCCTTTATAGACAGTGATTTGTTATATAGAGGTGCCCTTTATAGACAGTGATTTGTTATATAGAGGTGCCCTTTATAGACTGATTTGTTATATAGAGGTGCCCTTTATAGACAGTGATTTGTTATATAGAGGTGCCCTTTATAGACAGTGATTTGTTATATAGAGGTGCCCTTTATAGACAGTGATTTGTTATATAGAGGTGCTCTTTATAGACTGATTTGTTATATAGAAGTGCCCTTTATAGACAGTGATTTGTTATATAGAGGTGCCCTTTATAGACAGTGATTTGTTATATAGAGGTGCCCTTTATAGACAGTGATTTGTTATATAGAGGTGCCCTTTATAGACAGTGATTTGTTATATAGAGGTGCCCTTTATAGACAGTGATTTGTTACATAGAGGTGCCCTTTATAGACAGTGATTTGTTACATAGAGGTGCCCTTTATAGACAGTGATTTGTTATATAGAGGTGCCCTTTATAGACAGTGATTTGTTATATAGGGGTGCCCTTTATAGACAGTGATTTGTTATATAGAGGTGCCCTTTATAGACTGATTTGTTATATAGAGGTGCCCTTTATAGACAGTGATTTGTTATATAGAGGTGCCCTTTATAGACAGTGATTTGTTACATAGAGGTGCCCTTTATAGACAGTGATTTGTTATATAGAGGTGCTCTTTATAGACTGATTTGTTATATAGAGGTGCCCTTTATAGACAGTGATTTGTTATATAGAGGTGCCCTTTATAGACAGTGATTTGTTATATAGAGGTGCCCTTTATAGACAGTGATTTGTTATATAGAGGTGCCCTTTATAGACAGTGATTTGTTATATAGAGGTGCCCTTTATAGACAGTGATTTTTTATATAGAGGTGCCCTTTATAGACAGTGATTTGTTATATAGAGGTGCCCTTTATAGACAGTGATTTGTTATATAGAGGTGCCCTTTATAGACAGTGATTTGTTATATAGAGGTGCCCTTTATTGACAGTGATTTGTTATATAGAGGTGCCCTTTATAGACAGTGATTTGTTATATAGAGGTGCCCTTTATAGACAGTGATTTGTTATATAGAGGTGCCCTTTATAGACAGTGATTTGTTATATAGAGGTGCCCTTTATAGACAGTGATTTGTTATATAGAGGTGCCCTTTATAGACAGTGATTTGTTATATAGAGGTGCCCTTTATAGACAGTGATTTGTTATATAGAGGTGCCCTTTATAGACAGTGATTTGTTATATAGAGGTGCCCTTTATAGACAGTGATTTGTTATATAGAGGTGCCCTTTATAGACAGTGATTTGTTACATAGAGGTGCCCTTTATAGACAGTGATTTGTTATATAGAGGTGCCCTTTATAGACAGTGATTTGTTATATAGAGGTGCCCTTTATAGACAGTGATTTGTTATATAGGGGTGCCCTTTATAGACAGTGATTTGTTATATAGAGGTGCCCTTTATAGACCGTGATTTGTTATATAGAGGTGCCCTTTATAGACAGTGATTTGTTATATAGAGGTGCCCTTTATAGACAGTGATTTGTTATATAGAGGTGCCCTTTATAGACAGTGATTTGTTATATAGAGGTGCCCTTTATAGACAGTGATTTGTTATATAGAGGTGCTCTTTATAGAGTGATTTGTTATATAGAGGTGCCCTTTATAGACAGTGATTTGTTATATAGAGGTGCCCTTTATAGACAGTGATTTGTTATATAGGGGTGCCCTTTATAGACAGTGATTTGTTATATAGAGGTGCCCTTTATAGACTGATTTGTTATATAGAGGTGCCCTTTATAGACAGTGATTTGTTATATAGAGGTGCCCTTTATAGACAGTGATTTGTTATATAGAGGTGCCCTTTATAGACAGTGATTTGTTATATAGAGGTGCTCTTTATATACTGATTTGTTATATAGAAGTGCCCTTTATAGACAGTGATTTGTTATATAGAGGTGCCCTTTATAGACAGTGATTTGTTATATAGAGGTGCCCTTTATAGACAGTGATTTGTTATATAGAGGTGCCCTTTATAGACAGTGATTTGTTATATAGAGGTGCCCTTTATAGACAGTGATTTGTTACATAGAGGTGCCCTTTATAGACAGTGATTTGTTACATAGAGGTGCCCTTTATAGACAGTGATTTGTTATATAGAGGTGCCCTTTATAGACCGTGATTTGTTATATAGGGGTGCCCTTTATAGACAGTGATTTTTTACATAGAGGTGCCCTTTATAGACTGATTTGTTATATAGAGGTGCCCTTTATAGACAGTGATTTGTTATATAGAGGTGCCCTTTATAGACAGTGATTTGTTATATAGAGGTGCCCTTTATAGACAGTGATTTGTTATATAGAGGTGCTCTTTATAGACTGATTTGTTATATAGAGGTGCCCTTTATAGACAGTGATTTGTTATATAGAGGTGTCCTTTATAGACAGTGATTTGTTATATAGAGGTGCCCTTTATAGACAGTGATTTGTTATATAGAGGTGCCCTTTATAGACAGTGATTTGTTATATAGAGGTGCCCTTTATAGACAGTGATTTGTTATATAGAGGTGCCCTTTATAGACAGTGATTTGTTATATAGAGGTGCCCTTTATTGACAGTGATTTGTTATATAGAGGTGCCCTTTATAGACAGTGATTTGTTATATAGAGGTGCCCTTTATAGACAGTGATTTGTTATATAGAGGTGCCCTTTATAGACAGTGATTTGTTATATAGAGGTGCCCTTTATAGACAGTGATTTGTTATATAGAGGTGCCCTTTATAGACAGTGATTTGTTATATAGAGGTGCCCTTTATAGACAGTGATTTGTTATATAGAGGTGCCCTTTATAGACAGTGATTTGTTATATAGAGGTGCCCTTTATAGACAGTGATTTGTTACATAGAGGTGCCCTTTATAGACAGTGATTTGTTATATAGAGGTGCCCTTTATAGACCGTGATTTGTTATATAGAGGTGCCCTTTATAGACAGTGATTTGTTATATAGGGGTGCCCTTTATAGACAGTGATTTGTTATATAGAGGTGCCCTTTATAGACCGTGATTTGTTATATAGAGGTGCCCTTTATAGACAGTGATTTGTTATATAGAGGTGCCCTTTATAGACAGTGATTTGTTATATAGAGGTGCCCTTTATAGACAGTGATTTGTTATATAGAGGTGCCCTTTATAGACAGTGATTTGTTATATAGAGGTGCTCTTTATAGACTGATTTGTTATATAGAGGTGCCCTTTATAGACAGTGATTTGTTATATAGAGGTGCCCTTTATAGACAGTGATTTGTTATATAGAGGTGCCCTTTATAGACAGTGATTTGTTATATAGAGGTGCTCTTTATAGACTGATTTGTTATATAGAGGTGCCCTTTATAGACAGTGATTTGTTATATAGAGGTGCCCTTTATAGACAGTGATTTGTTATATAGAGGTGCCCTTTAACACAGTTTTGGCTGTACATTGTGTGCTTGTGGTACTATCAATGTTAATTTAAATAATTAACTAATATAAAAACAGATAATTTTTACAATGGTCAATTATAGTTTTCAAAATAGAAATTAAATACTTCATAAACTTAAAAATGTTTTTCAGCAATTACTAAACTATATTTATAATATACAGTACAATACAATAATAGTCAATTTTAATGCACTTTCCCACTGTAGTCCATATATGTGTCATGTATCCATTTAGAATATGTATACATTATTGAGTTACTTCCCTTGTATCAATATTATCTTAATAAATTCTCAGTCTGCTTCTTACTATCAAACCGCTGCAATAAGAAATAATGATGGAATATAAGACATGTTTATGGCATAGGGACTTGCTCCTGGTCACTAAATTCATTTACAGGAAACAAATATGTAACACACTGAAAAGTAATGAGGGAAATTCGAGGGCCATTGGAATTATGTAAATTTGTATATATAGGACATATTTTTTGACAATGTATGTATACTGAATTTATCCTGCAATGTCAAAAAGTCCAAAACAACTGGCATATTGTCTAAAAAGAGCAGAAACTAGTGTTGTCCTAATCTTTTTTGACGTTGTCCTCTGTGTCATCCATGCTTATACTATTACAGTTTTTGTTACTGTCACTCAATGATTCAGATACCAGAAAAACTATATATCTTGGTCATGTGACCACATACAGCAAGCAATTATGCATGACCACATATAGCAAAAAATTATACAGTCAATGCAATTTGACTGCTCAAATAGAACAAGTGCAGGATAAATATATATATCTTACTTCTTACAAACTTCTAGGGATATCATTGGTTTAAAGTGATCACGTGGAAACCGTGTATATTCAATACACGGTCAGTAGATTTTTAATACACGGTTAGTAGTAGAGTTATCTCCCCTTTTTCTTTCAAAACAAAGATGACGTTGAACAACGAGACACCGACGCGTTTCACCCTGACAACAGACGTTGAAAATATGAGCAAACCTATTAATTTTTAAAAATATTACAATAAAAAATGAATTGGCCTGAGTAAGTTTGTCCCACAACTCACCAAATATTGTTATAGTGATACATAATAAATAACTTACACACAACACAAATATTACATATTTATTAGTTTTGATGCAGTTACATTTAAATCCCTCATTCAAAGGTAATCAGTAAGATATATTTGTTACAGTGTTCTAGTGACCTAATACGATATATACAGGGTCAGTAAATTCCATATGGGGCTCGAGCACGTATTAGGTCACTAGCACACTGTGTAACTTATAATATTTAGACAATGTATCAAATACATTGACCAATAAAATTCCACAAAATGATTGATTGGTTGATTAATAGACTATTATTTACCTCAAGTGTGCTTTTAATTCACGTGACCAATATTTCAACTATATTTATTGGCAAGCAATAAATCAGATAAGTTAAGACAGCAATGGGATGTCTATCTTCGAGGTTTCGATTTCAATAAATGGATATGGTCAGACAATGTTGCTTTGCCACGGGCCACCAACAACCACTTTTATGTTAATACTTATTTGTTGTTACAAATTGTGCTTTACGTGAAAGCAGACTGGTTTTCTACAAACACAAGGTACTCGTTTACGTTCTGTCCCAAGGACAAATTTTTTATTTAATTCCGCCCCACATCCAACTTATATCGTTTGAATTCAGAGGGCTTTTTTTTTTATCCTTGAATGGTAATTAAAACCCAGTCATATTTCTTATACAAATTATATGTGTGTTTTTCTCAGGGTACTCGGGTTTCCTCCACCAATAAAATTGACTGCCACGATATAACTGAAATATTGTTGGAAGTGGCATTAAATACCATAACCCTAACCCATCTTATACATGTACTTTTCATCTTCTATGATTTTTTCGTTGTAGTATCTGTTAATGAGACAGCACCAAGAGCCTTCAGTTGTCAGGCATTAAGTTCTAATCATGTACAGTCATATGATTTACTGATTGGTGGGTAAGTTGTCAGGCATTAAGTTCTAATCATGTACAGTCATATGATTTACTGATTGGTGGGTAAGTTGTCAGGCATTAAGTTCTAATCATGTACAGTCGTATGATTTACTGATTGGTGGGCAAGTTGTCAGGCATTAAGTTCTAATCATGTACAGTCATATGATTTACTGATTGGTGGGTAAGTTGTCAGGCATTAAGTTCTAATCATGTACAGTCGTATGATTTACTGATTGGTGGGTAAATTGTCAGGCATTAAGTTCTAATCATGTACAGTCATATGATTTACTGATTGGTGGGTAAGTTGTCAGGCATTAAGTTCTAATCATGTACAGTCATATGATTTACTGATTGGTGGGTAAGTTGTCAGGCATTAAGTTCTAATCATGTACAGTCATATGATTTACTGATTGGTGGGTAAGTTGTCAGGCATTAAGTTCTAATCATGTACAGTCATATGATTTACTGATTGGTGGGTAAGTTGTCAGGCATTAAGTTCTAATCATGTACAGTCATATGATTTACTGATTGGTGGGTAAGTTGTCAGGCATTAAGTTCTAATCATGTACAGTCATATGATTTACTGATTGGTGGGTAAGTTGTCAGGCATTAAGTTCTAATCATGTACAGTCATGATTTACTGATTGGTGGGTAAGTTGTCAGGCATTAAGTTCTAATCATGGACAGTCATATGATTTACTGATTGGTGGGTAAGTTGTCAGGCATTAAGTTCTAATCATGTACAGTCGTATGATTTACTGATTGGTGGGTAAGTTGTCAGGCATTAAGTTCTAATCATGTACAGTCATATGATTTACTGATTGGTGGGTAAGTTCTAATCATGTACAGTCCTATGATTTACTGATTGGTGGGTAAGTTGTCAGGCTTTAAGTTCTAAACATGTACAGTCATATGATTTACTGATTGGTGGGTAAGTTGTCAGGCATTAAGTTCTAATCATGTACAGTCGTATGATTTACTGATTGGTGGGTAAGTTGTCAGGCTTTAAGTTCTAATCATGTACAGTCATATGATTTACTGATTGGTGGGTAAGTTGTCAGGCATTAAGTTCTAATCATGTACAGTCGTATGATTTACTGATTGGTGGGTAAGTTGTCGGGCATTAAGTTCTAATCATGTACAGTCATATGATTTACTGATTGGTGGGTAAGTTGTCAGGCATTAAGTTCTAATCATGTACAGTCATATGATTTACTGATTGGTGGGTAAGTTGTCAGGCATTAAGTTCTAATCATGTACAGTCGTATGATTTACTGATTGGTGGGTAAGTTGTCAGGCATTAAGTTCTAATCATGTACAGTCATATGATTTACTGATTGGTGGGTAAGTTGTCAGGCATTAAGTTCTAATCATGTACAGTCGTATGATTTACTGATTTGTGGGTAAGTTGTCAGGCATTAAGTTCTAATCATGTACAGTCGTATGATTTACTGATTGGTGGGTAAGTTGTCAGGCATTAAGTTCTAATCATGTACAGTCATATGATTTACTGATTGGTGGGTAAGTTGTCAGGCATTAAGTTCTAATCATGTACAGTCGTATGATTTACTGATTGGTGGGTAAGTTGTCAGGCATTAAGTTCTAATCATGTACAGTCGTATGATTTACTGATTGGTGGGCAAGTTGTCAGGCATTAAGTTCTAATCATGTACAGTCATATGATTTACTGATTGGTGGGTAAGTTGTCAGGCATTAAGTTCTAATCATGTACAGTCATATGATTTACTGATTGGTGGGTAAGTTGTCAGGCATTACGTTCTAATCATGTACAGTCGTATGATTTACTGATTGGTGGGTAAGTTGTCAGGCATTAAGTTCTAATCATGTACAGTCATATGATTTACTGATTGGTGGGTAAGTTGTCAGGCATTAAGTTCTAATCATGTACAGTCATATGATTTACTGATTGGTGGGTAAGTTGTCAGGCATTAAGTTCTAATCATGTACAGTCGTATGATTTACTGATTGGTGGGTAAGTTGTCAGGCATTAAGTTCTAATCATGTACAGTCATATGATTTACTGATTGGTAGGTAAGTTGTCAGGCATTAAGTTCTAATCATGTACAGTCATATGATTTACTGATTGGTAGGTAAGTTGTCAGGCATTAAGTTCTAATCATGTACAGTCATATGATTTACTGATTGGTGGGTAAGTTGTCAGGCTTTAAGTTCTAATCATGTACAGTCATATGATTTACTGATTGGTGGGTAAGTTGTCAGGCATTAAGTTCTAATCATGTACAGTCATATGATTTACTGATTGGTGGGTAAGTTGTCAGGCATTAAGTTCTAATCATGTACAGTCATATGATTTACTGATTGGTGGGTAAGTTGTCAGGCATTAAGTTCTAATCATGTACAGTCATATGATTTACTGATTGGTAGGTAAGTTGTCAGGCATTAAGTTCTAATCATGTACAGTCATATGATTTACTTATTGGTGGGTAAGTTGTCAGGCATTAAGTTCTAATCATGTACAGTCATATGATTTACTGATTGGTGGGTAAGTTGTCAGGCATTAAGTTCTAATCATGTACAGTCATATGATTTACTGATTGGTGGGTAAGTTGTCAGGCTTTAAGTTCTAATCATGTACAGTCATATGATTTACTGATTGGTGGGTAAGTTGTCAGGCATTAAGTTCTAATCATGTACAGTCATATGATTTACTGATTGGTGGGTAAGTTGTCAGGCATTAAGTTCTAATCATGTACAGTCATATGATTTACTGATTGGTGGGTAAGTTGTCAGGCATTAAGTTCTAATCATGTACAGTCATATGATTTACTGATTGGTGGGTAAGTTGTCAGGCATTAAGTTCTAATCATGTACAGTCATATGATTTACTGATTGGTGGGTAAGTTGTCAGGCATTAAGTTCTAATCATGTACAGTCATATGATTTACTGATTGGTAGGTAAGTTGTCAGGCATTAAGTTCTAATCATGTACAGTCATATGATTTACTTATTGGTGGGTAAGTTGTCAGGCATTAAGTTCTTATCATGTACAGTCATATGATTTACTGATTGGTGGGTAAGTTGTCAGGCATTAAGTTCTAATCATGTACAGTCATATGATTTACTGATTGGTGGGTAAGTTGTCAGGCATTAAGTTCTAATCATGTACAGTCATATGATTTACTGATTGGTGGGTAAGTTGTCAGGCATTAAGTTCTAATCATGTACAGTCATATGATTTACTGATTGGTGGGTAAGTTGTCAGGCATTAAGTTCTAATCATGTACAGTCATATGATTTACTGATTGGTGGGTAAGTTGTCAGGCATTAAGTTCTAATCATGTACAGTCATATGATTTACTGATTGGTGGGTAAGTTGTCAGGCATTAAGTTCTAATCATGTACAGTCATATGATTTACTGATTGGTGGGTAAGTTGTCAGGCATTAAGTTCTAATCATGTACAGTCATATGATTTACTGATTGGTGGGTAAGTTGTCAGGCTTTAAGTTCTAATCATGTACAGTCATATGATTTACTGATTGGTGGGTAAGTTGTCAGGCATTAAGTTCTAATCATGTACAGTCATATGATTTACTGATTGGTGGGTAAGTTGTCAGGCATTAAGTTCTAATCATGTACAGTCATATGATTTACTGATTGGTGGGTAAGTTGTCAGGCATTAAGTTCTAATCATGTACAGTCATATGATTTACTGATTGGTGGGTAAGTTGTCAGGCATTAAGTTCTAATCATGTACAGTCATATGATTTACTGATTGGTGGGTAAGTTGTCAGGCATTAAGTTCTAATCATGTACAGTCATATGATTTACTGATTGGTGGGTAAGTTGTCAGGCATTAAGTTCTAATCATGTACAGTCGTATGATTTACTGATTGGTGGGTAAATTGTCAGGCATTAAGTTCTAATCATGTACAGTCATATGATTTACTGATTGGTGGGTAAGTTGTCAGGCTTTAAGTTCTAATCATGTACAGTCGTATGATTTACTGATTGGTGGGTAAGTTGTCAGGCATTAAGTTCTAATCATGTACAGTCGTATGATTTACTGATTGGTGGGTAAGTTGTCAGGCATTAAGTTCTAATCATGTACAGTCCTATGATTTACTGATTGGTGGGTAAGTTGTCAGGCATTAAGTTCTAATCATGTACAGTCGAATGATTTACTGATTGGTGGGTAAGTTGTCAGGCATTAAGTTCTAATCATGTACAGTCGTATGATTTACTGATTGGTGGGTAAGTTGTCAGGCATTAAGTTCTAATCATGTACAGTCATATGATTTACTGATTGGTGGGTAAGTTGTCAGGCATTAAGTTCTAATCATGTACAGTCGTATGATTTACTGATTGGTGGGTAAGTTGTCAGGCATTAAGTTCTAATCATGTACAGTCGTATGATTTACTGATTGGTGGGTAAGTTGTCAGGCATTAAGTTCTAATCATGTACAGTCGTATGATTTACTGATTGGTGGGTAAGTTGTCAGGCATTAAGTTCTAATCATGTACAGTCATATGATTTACTGATTGGTGGGTAAGTTGTCAGGCATTAAGTTCTAATCATGTACAGTCGTATGATTTACTGATTGGTGGGTAAGTTGTCAGGCATTAAGTTTTAATCATGTACAGTCATATGATTTACTGATTGGTGGGTAAGTTGTCAGGCATTAAGTTCTAATCATGTACAGTCATATGATTTACTGATTGGTGGGTAAGTTGTCAGGCATTAAGTTCTAATCATGTACAGTCGTATGATTTACTGATTGGTGGGTAAGTTGTCAGGCATTAAGTTCTAATCATGTACAGTCATATGATTTACTGATTGGTAGGTAAGTTGTCAGGCATTAAGTTCTAATCATGTACAGTCATATGATTTACTGATTGGTGGGTAAGTTGTCAGGCATTAAGTTCTAATCATGTACAGTCATATGATTTACTGATTGGTGGGTAAGTTGTCAGGCTTTAAGTTCTAATCATGTACAGTCATATGATTTACTGATTGGTGGGTAAGTTGTCAGGCATTAAGTTCTAATCATGTACAGTCATATGATTTACTGATTGGTGGGTAAGTTGTCAGGCATTAAGTTCTAATCATGTACAGTCATATGATTTACTGATTGGTGGGTAAGTTGTCAGGCATTAAGTTCTAATCATGTACAGTCATATGATTTACTGATTGGTGGGTAAGTTGTCAGGCATTAAGTTCTAATCATGTACAGTCATATGATTTACTGATTGGTGGGTAAGTTGTCAGGCATTAAGTTCTAATCATGTACAGTCATATGATTTACTGATTGGTGGGTAAGTTGTCAGGCATTAAGTTCTAATCATGTACAGTCATATGATTTACTGATTGGTGGGTAAGTTGTCAGGCATTAAGTTCTAATCATGTACAGTTGTATGATTTACTGATTGGTGGGTAAGTTGTCAGGCTTTAAGTTCTAATCATGTACAGTCATATGATTTACTGATTGGTGGGTAAGTTGTCAGGCATTAAGTTCTAATCATGTACAGTCATATGATTTACTGATTGGTGGGTAAGTTGTCAGGCATTAAGTTCTAATCATGTACAGTCATATGATTTACTGATTGGTGGGTAAGTTGTCAGGCATTAAGTTCTAATCATGTACAGTCATATGATTTACTGATTGGTGGGTAAGTTGTCAGGCATTAAGTTCTAATCATGTACAGTCATATGATTTACTGATTGGTGGGTAAGTTGTCAGGCATTAAGTTCTAATCATGTACAGTCGTATGATTTACTGATTGGTGGGTAAGTTGTCAGGCATTAAGTTCTAATCATGTACAGTCATATGATTTACTGATTGGTGGGTAAGTTGTCAGGCATTAAGTTCTAATCATGTACAGTCATATGATTTACTGATTGGTGGGTAAGTTGTCAGGCATTAAGTTCTAATCATGTACAGTCATATGATTTACTGATTGGTGGGTAAGTTGTCAGGCATTAAGTTCTAATCATGTACAGTCGTATGATTTACTGATTGGTGGGTAAGTTGTCAGGCATTAAGTTCTAATCATGTACAGTCGTATGATTTACTGATTGGTGGGTAAGTTGTCAGGCATTAAGTTCTAATCATGTACAGTCATATGATTTACTGATTGGTGGGTAAGTTGTCAGGCATTAAGTTCTAATCATGTACAGTCATATGATTTACTGATTGGTGGGTAAGTTGTCAGGCATTAAGTTCTAATCATGTACAGTCATATGATTTACTGATTGGTGGGTAAGTTGTCAGGCATTAAGTTCTAATCATGTACAGTCGTATGATTTACTGATTGGTGGGTAAGTTGTCAGGTATTAAGTTCTAATCATGTACAGTCGTATGATTTACTGATTGGTGGGTAAGTTGTCAGGCATTAAGTTCTAATCATGTACAGTCGTATGATTTACTGATTGGTGGGTAAGTTGTCAGGCATTAAGTTCTAATCATGTACAGTCATATGATTTACTGATTGGTGGGTAAGTTGTCAGGCATTAAGTTCTAATCATGTACAGTCGTATGATTTACTGATTGGTGGGTAAGTTGACATTGCAAAATATGATTGGTGGGTAAGTTGACATTACAAAATATGATTGGTGGGTAAGTTGACATTACAAAATATGATTGGTGGGTAAGTTGACATTACAAAATATGATTGGTGGGTAAGTTGACATTACAAAATATCATTGGTGGGTAAGTTGACATTACAACATATGATTGGTGGGTAAGTTGACATTACAAAATATGATTGGTGGGTAAGTTGACATTACAAAATCATGTGAACTGTGATTGGAGGGTAAGTTGACATTACAAAATATGATTGGTGGGTAAGTTGACATTACAAAATATAATTGGTGGGTAAGTTGACATTACAAAATATGATTGGTGGGTAAGTTGACATTACAAAATCATGTGAACTGTGATTGGAGGGTAAGTTGACATTACAAAATATGATTGGTGGGTAAGTTGACATCACAAAATCATGTGAACTGTGATTGGAGGGTAAGTTGACATTATAAAATATGATTGGTGGGTAAGTTGACATCACAAAATCATGTGAACTGTGATTGGAGGGTAAGTTGACATTACAAAATATGATTGGTGGGTAAGTTGACATCACAAAATCACGTGAACTGTGATTGGAGGGTAAGTTGACATTACAAAATATGATTGGTGGGTAAGTTGACATTACAAAATCATGTGAACTGTGATTGGAGGGTAAGTTGACATCACAAAATCACGTGAACTGTGATTGGTGGGTAAGTTGACATTACAAAATATGATTGGTGGGTAGGTTGACATCACAAAATCACGTGAACTGTGATTGGAGGGTAAGTTGACATTACAAAATATGATTGGTGGGTAAGTTGACATCACAAAATCACGTGAACTGTGATTGGAGGGTAGGTTGACATTACAAAATATGATTGGTGGGTAAGTTGACATCACAAAATCACATGGACTGTGATTGGTATCATGTATACTTGCTGGAAACATTTCAAAATGTCTATCAGATGAAGAAATGAAAAAAGAAAAAAAAATGTGCTGCTATCATATCTAATTTTATTTAAAAAAAAATGTTATAACAAACGAACAATCACCGCTTGCCTCAAACCATTGAATACTACAACAAAAAACACAGCAAAAACTCTCAGCGAGTAATTAAAATCTTGAAATCTTGAGGAATTGGTTTTTTTTATCAGAATTTCATTGAGAAATTTGTATTGATGTTTTGAGAATAATAGATAAAAAAATCCAATAGGCTACTTAAAGGTCTTGTCATAAATATAGGAGAAATAATATGACTTTCAAATAGCTATTGTTTAAGGATGGGCTGTAGTGGTCGTGATCGTATGGTAGTTAGATTTACAACTACCTGTACAGTCAGTGCCTATGACCACTAAAGTTTTGAGTTTGAACCCTGTTTATGGCAAGGTGCACGTACTCAATGCAACATTATGTGATAAAGTTTATCAGTTATTTGCGACAGGTCGGTGGTTTTCTCCGGGTCCTTCACCAATAAAACTGACCATCACAATATAGCTGAAATATTGTTGAAAGTGGCATTAAATACCATAAAGAAAACCAAACTTGTTTAAGGAGAAGCTATTATGAACTATATGGTAAAAGGTTTTGACGGTTTATTTAAAGTCTCTGATTTTAATTCATGGAATATATATTTACAGATGTGGTGATGGAAGGGTTTTCCCCAAGAATTATGGATTTACAACGTTCGGGAATATAGCATTCAGTCCATACTTTAAAGCTTTCCGAATGAAAGGCGATGACAGGATCAAATTTAAATGTCAGTTCACCGCATGTCAAAGACCAGGTGGTTGTAATGGGGTCAGTATATATTATAAATAGACATGAGACGAGTGAGAGGTGTCGCCCAGGTTATCAAGGTCCTCTTCTACACACAATACTGTCCGCCCAGGTTAACAAGGTCCTCTTCTACACACAATACTGTACACCCAGGTTAACAAGGTCCTCTTCTACACACAATACTGTACACCCAGGTTAACAAGGTCCTCTTCTACACACAATACTGTACACCCAGGTTAACAAGGTCCTCTTCTACACACAATACTGTACACCCAGGTTAACAAGGTCCTCTTCTACACACAATACTGTACACCCAGGTTAACAAGGTCCTCTTGTACACACAATACTGTACACCCAGGTTAACAAGGTCCTCTTCTACACACAATACTGTACACCCAGGTTAACAAGGTCCTCTTCTACACACAATACTGTACGCCCAGGTTAACAAGGTCCTCTTCTACACACAATACTGTACACCCAGGTTAACAAGGTCCTCTTCTACACACAATACTGTACGCCCAGGTTAACAAGGTCCTCTTCTACACACAATACTGTACGCCCAGGTTAACAAGGTCCTCTTGTACACACAATACTGTACACCCAGGTTAACAAGGTCCTCTTCTACACACAATACTGTACACCCAGGTTAACAAGGTCCTCTTCTACACACAATACTGTACACCCAGGTTAACAAGGTCCTCTTGTACACACAATACTGTACGCCCAGGTTAACAAGGTCCTCTTCTACACACAATACTGTACACCCAGGTTAACAAGGTCCTCTTCTACACACAATACTGTACACCCAGGTTAACAAGGTCCTCTTCTACACACAATACTGTACGCCCAGGTTAACAAGGTCCTCTTCTACACACAATACTGTACGCCCAGGTTAACAAGGTCCTCTTCTACACACAATACTGTACGCCCAGGTTAACAAGGTCCTCTTCTACACACAATACTGTATGCCCAGGTTAACAAGGTCCTCTTCTACACACAATACTGTACACCCAGGTTAACAAGGTCCTCTTCTACACACAATACTGTACACCCAGGTTAACAAGGTCCTCTTGTACACACAATACTGTACACCCAGGTTAACAAGATCCTCTTCTACACACAATACTGTACACCCAGGTTAACAAGGTCCTCTTCTACACACAATACTGTACGCCCAGGTTAACAAGGTCCTCTTCTACACACAATACTGTACGCCCAGGTTAACAAGGTCCTCTTCTACACACAATACTGTACACCCAGGTTAACAAGGTCCTCTTCTACACACAATACTGTACACCCAGGTTAACAAGATCCTCTTCTACACACAATACTGTCCGCCCAGGTTAACAAGGTCCTCTTCTACACACAATACTGTACACCCAGGTTAACAAGGTCCTCTTCTACACACAATACTGTACACCCAGGTTAACAAGGTCCTCTTCTACACACAATACTGTACGCCCAGGTTAACAAGGTCCTCTTCTACACACAATACTGTACACCCAGGTTAACAAGGTCCTCTTCTACACACAATACTGTACGCCCAGGTTAACAAGGTCCTCTTCTACACACAATACTGTACACCCAGGTTAACAAGGTCCTCTTCTACACACAATACTGTACACCCAGGTTAACAAGGTCCTCTTCTACACACAATACTGTACGCCCAGGTTAACAAGATCCTCTTCTACACACAATACTGTACGCCCAGGTTAACAAGGTCCTCTTCTACACACAATACTGTACGCCCAGGTTAACAAGGTCCTCTTCTACACACAATACTGTACACCCAGGTTAACAAGGTCCTCTTCTACACACAATACTGTACGCCCAGGTTAACAAGGTCCTCTTCTACACACAATACTGTACGCCCAGGTTAACAAGGTCCTCTTCTACACACAATACTGTACGCCCAGGTTAACAAGGTCCTCTTCTACACACAATACTGTACACCCAGGTTAACAAGGTCCTCTTCTACACACAATACTGTACGCCCAGGTTAACAAAGTCCTCTTCTACACACAATACTGTACGCCCAGGTTAACAAGGTCCTCTTCTACACACAATACTGTACACCCAGGTTAACAAGGTCCTCTTCTATACACAATACTGTACGCCCAGGTTAACAAGGTCCTCTTCTACACACAATACTGTACGCCCAGGTTAACAAGGTCCTCTTCTACACACAATACTGTACGCCCAGGTTAACAAGGTCATCTTCTACACACAATACTGTACACCCAGGTTAACAAGGTCCTCTTCTATACACAATACTGTACGCCCAGGTTAACAAGGTCCTCTTCTACACACAATACTGTACGCCCAGGTTAACAAGGTCCTCTTCTACACACAATACTGTACGCTCAGGTTAACAAGGTCCTCTTCTACACACAATACTGTACGCCCAGGTTAACAAAGTCCTCTTCTACACACAATACTGTACACCCAGGTTAACAAGGTCCTCTTCTACACACAATACTGTACGCCCAGGTTAACAAGGTCCTCTTCTACACACAATACTGTACGCCCAGGTTAACAAGGTCCTCTTCTACACACAATACTGTACGCCCAGGTTAACAAGGTCCTCTTCTACACACAATACTGTACGCCCAGGTTAACAAGGTCCTCTTCTACACACTACTGTACGCTCAGGTTAACAAGGTCCTCTTCTACACACAATACTGTACGCCCAGGTTAACAAGGTCCTCTTCTACACACAATACTGTACACCCAGGTTAACAAGGTCCTCTTGTACACACAATACTGTACACCCAGGTTAACAAGGTCCTCTTCTACACACAATACTGTACACCCAGGTTAACAAAGTCCTCTTGTACACACAATACTGTACACCCAGGTTAACAAAGTCCTCTTGTACACACAATACTGTACGCCCAGGTTAACAAGGTCCTCTTCTACACACAATACTGTACACCCAGGTTAACAAAGTCCTCTTGTACACACAATACTGTACACCCAGGTTAACAAAGTCCTCTTGTACACACAATACTGTACGCCCAGGTTAACAAGGTCCTCTTCTACACACAATACTGTACGCCCAGGTTAACAAGGTCCTCTTCTACACACAATACTGTACACCCAGGTAAAACAAGGTCCTCTTCTACACACAATACTGTACACCCAGGTTAACAAGGTCCTCTTCTACACACAATACTGTACGCCCAGGTTAACAAGGTCCTCTTCTACACACAATACTGTACGCCCAGGTTAACAAGGTCCTCTTCTACACACAATACTGTACACCCAGGTTAACAAGGTCCTCTTCTACACACAATACTGTACACCCAGGTTAACAAGGTCCTCTTCTACACACAATACTGTACACCCAGGTTAACAAGGTCCTCTTCTACACACAATACTGTACACCCAGGTTAACAAAGTCCTCTTCTACACACAATACTGTACACCCAGGTTAACAAGGTCCTCTTCTACACACAATACTGTATGCCCAGGTTAACAAGGTCCTCTTCTACACACAATACTGTACGCCCAGGTTAACAAGGTCCTCTTCTACACACAATACTGTACACCCAGGTTAACAAGGTCCTCTTCTACACACAATACTGTACACCCAGGTTAACAAGGTCCTCTTCTACACACAATACTGTACACCCAGGTTAACAAGGTCCTCTTCTACACACAATACTGTACGCCCAGGTTATCAAGGTCCTCTTCTACACACAATACTGTACACCCAGGTTAACAAGGTCCTCTTCTACACACAATACTGTACACCAGGTTAACAAGGTCCTCTTCTACACACAATACTGTACACCCAGGTTAACAAGGTCCTCTTCTACACACAATACTGTACGCCCAGGTTAACAAGGTCCTCTTCTACACACAATACTGTACACCCAGGTTAACAAGGTCCTCTTCTACACACAATACTGTACACCCAGGTTAACAAGGTCCTCTTCTACACACAATACTGTACACCCAGGTTAACAAGGTCCTCTTCTACACACAATACTGTACGCCCAGGTTAACAAAGTCCTCTTCTACACACAATACTGTACACCCAGGTTAACAAGGTCCTCTTCTACACACAATACTGTACACCCAGGTTAACAAAGTCCTCTTCTACACACAATACTGTACACCCAGGTTAACAAGGTCCTCTTCTACACACAATACTGTACACCCAGGTTAACAAGGTCCTCTTCTACACACAATACTGTACGCCCAGGTTAACAAGATCCTCTTCTACACACAATACTGTATGCCCAGGTTAACAAGGTCCTCTTCTACACACAATACTGTACGCCCAGGTTAACAAGGTCCTCTTCTACACACAATACTGTACACCCAGGTTAACAAGGTCCTCTTCTACACACAATACTGTACACCCAGGTTAACAAGGTCCTCTTCTACACACAATACTGTACACCCAGGTTATCAAGGTCCTCTTCTACACACAATACTGTACGCCCAGGTTAACAAGGTCCTCTTCTACACACAATACTGTACACCCAGGTTAACAAGGTCCTCTTCTACACACTACTGTACGCTCAGGTTAACAAGGTCCTCTTCTACACACAATACTGTACACCCAGGTTAACAAGGTCCTCTTCTACACACAATACTGTACACCCAGGTTAACAAGGTCCTCTTCTACACACAATACTGTACGCCCAGGTTAACAAGGTCCTCTTCTACACACAATACTGTACGCCCAGGTTATCAAGGTCCTCTTCTACACACAATACTGTACACCCGGGTTAACAAGGTCCTCTTCTACACACAATACTGTACACCCGGGTTAACAAGGTCCTCTTCTACACACAATACTGTACACCCAGGTTAACAAGGTCCTCTTCTACACACAATACTGTACACCCAGGTTAACAAGGTCCTCTTCTACACACAATACTGTACACCCAGGTTAACAAGGTCCTCTTCTACACACAATACTGTACACCCAGGTTAACAAGGTCCTCTTCTACACACAATACTGTACACCCAGGTTAACAAGGTCCTCTTCTACACACAATACTGTACACCCAGGTTAACAAGGTCCTCTTCTACACACAATACTGTACGCTCAGGTTAACAAGGTCCTCTTCTACACACAATACTGTACACCCAGGTTAACAAGGTCCTCTTCTACACACAATACTGTACGCTCAGGTTAACAAGGTCCTCTTCTACACACAATACTGTACACCCAGGTTAACAAGGTCCTCTTCTACACACAATACTGTACGCCCAGGTTATCAAGGTCCTCTTCTACACACTACTGTACGCTCAGGTTAACAAGGTCCTCTTCTACACACTACTGTACGCCCAGGTTAACAAGGTCCTCTTCTACACACAATACTGTACACCCAGGTTAACAAGGTCCTCTTCTACACACAATACTGTGCGCCCAGGTTAACAAGATCCTCTTCTACACACAATACTGTACGCCCAGGTTAACAAGGTCCTCCTCTACACACACTACTGTACACCCAGGTTAACAAGGTCCTCTTCTACACACAATACTGTACACCCAGGTTAACAAGGTCCTCTTCTACACACAATACTGTACACCCAGGTTAACAAGGTCCTCTTCTACACACAATACTGTACGCCCAGGTTAACAAGGTCCTCTTCTACACACAATACTGTACGCCCAGGTTAACAAGGTCCTCTTCTACACACAATACTGTACACCCAGGTTAACAAGGTCCTCTTCTACACACAATACTGTACACCCAGGTTAACAAGATCCTCTTCTACACACAATACTGTACGCCCAGGTTAACAAGGTCCTCCTCTACACACACTACTGTACGCCCAGGTTAACAAGGTCCTCTTCTACACACAATACTGTACACCCAGGTTAACAAGGTCCTCTTCTACACACAATACTGTACACCCAGGTTAACAAGGTCCTCTTCTACACACAATACTGTACACCCAGGTTAACAAGGTCCTCTTCTACACACAATACTGTACACCCAGGTTAACAAGGTCCTCTTCTACACACAATACTGTACACCCAGGTTAACAAGGTCCTCTTCTACACACTACTGTACACCCAGGTTAACAAGGTCCTCTTCTACACACAATACTGTACACCCAGGTTAACAAGGTCCTCTTCTACACACAATACTGTACACCCAGATTAACAAGGTCCTCTTCTACACACAATACTGTACGCCCAGGTTAACAAGGTCCTCTTCTACACACAATACTGTACACCCAGGTTAACAAGGTCCTCTTCTACACACAATACTGTACACCCAGGTTAACAAGGTCCTCTTCTACACACAATACTGTACGCCCAGGTTAACAAGGTCCTCTTCTACACACACTACTGTACACCCAGGTTAACAAGGTCCTCTTCTACACACAATACTGTACGCCCAGGTTAACAAGGTCCTCTTCTACACACAATACTGTACACCCAGGTTAACAAGGTTCTCTTCTACACACAATACTGTACGCCCAGGTTAACAAGGTCCTCTTCTACACACAATACTGTACGCCCAGGTTAACAAGGTCCTCTTCTACACACAATACTGTACACCCAGGTTAACAAGGTCCTCTTCTACACACAATACTGTACGCCCAGGTTAACAAGGTCCTCTTCTACACACAATACTGTACACCCAGGTTAACAAGGTCCTCTTCTACACACAATACTGTACGCCCAGGTTAACAAGGTCCTCTTCTACACACAATACTGTACGCCCAGGTTAACAAGGTCCTCTTCTACACAAAATACTGTACGCCCAGGTTAACAAGGTCCTCTTCTACACACAATACTGTACGCCCAGGTTAACAAGGTCCTCTTCTACACACAATACTGTACACCCAGGTTAACAAAGTCCTCTTCTACACACAATACTGTACACCCAGGTTAACAAGGTCCTCTTCTACACACAATACTGTACGCCCAGGTTAACAAGGTCCTCTTCTACACACAATACTGTACGCCCAGGTTAACAAGGTCCTCTTCTACACACAATACTGTACGCCCAGGTTAACAAGGTTCTCTTCTACACACAATACTGTACACCCAGGTTATCAAGGTCCTCTTCTACACACAATACTGTACGCCCAGGTTAACAAGGTCCTCTTCTACACACAATACTGTACGCCCAGGTTAACAAGGTCCTCTTCTACACACAATACTGTACACCCAGGTTAACAAGGTCCTCTTCTACACACAATACTGTACGCCCAGGTTAACAAGGTCCTCTTCTACACACAATACTGTACGCCCAGGTTAACAAGGTCCTCTTCTACACACAATACTGTACACCCAGGTTAACAAGGTCCTCTTCTACACACAATACTGTACGCCCAGGTTAACAAGGTTCTCTTCTACACACAATACTGTACACCCAGGTTAACAAGGTCCTCTTCTACACACAATACTGTACGCCCAGGTTAACAAGGTCCTCTTCTACACACAATACTGTACGCCCAGGTTAACAAGGTCCTCTTGTACACACAATACTGTACGCCCAGGTTAACAAGGTCCTCTTCTACACACAATACTGTACGCCCAGGTTAACAAGATCCTCTTCTACACACAATACTGTACGCCCAGGTTAACAAGGTCCTCTTCTACACACAATACTGTACGCCCAGGTTAACAAGGTCCTCTTCTATACACAATACTGTACGCCCAGGTTAACAAGGTCCTCTTCTACACACAATACTGTACGCCCAGGTTAACAAGGTCCTCTTCTACACACAATACTGTACGCCCAGGTTAAAAAGGTCCTCTTATACACACAATACTGTACGCCCAGGTTAACAAGGTCCTCTTATACACACAATACTGTACACCCAGGTTAACAAGGTCCTCTTCTACACACAATACTGTACGCCCAGGTTAACAAGGTCCTCTTCTACACACAATACTGTACGCCCAGGTTAACAAGGTCCTCTTCTACACACAATACTGTACACCCAGGTTATCAAGGTCCTCTTATACACACAATACTGTACGCCCAGGTTAACAAGGTCCTCTTCTACACACAATACTGTACGCCCAGGTTAACAAGGTCCTCTTCTACACACAATACTGTACACCCAGGTTATCAAGGTCCTCTTATACACACAATACTGTACGCCCAGGTTAACAAGGTCCTCTTCTACACACAATACTGTACGCCCAGGTTATCAAGGTCCTCTTCTACACACAATACTGTACGCCCAGGTTAACAAGGTCCTCTTCTACACACAATACTGTACGCCCAGGTTATCAAGGTCCTCTTCTACACACAATACTGTACGCCCAGGTTATCAAGGTCCTCTTATACACACAATACTGTACGCCCAGGTTAACAAGGTCCTCTTCTACACACAATACTGTATGCCCAGGTTATCAAGGTCCTCTTATACACACAATACTGTACGCCCAGGTTAACAAGGTCCTCTTCTACACACAATACTGTTTGCCCAGGTTAACAAGGTCCTCTTCTACACACAATACTGTACGCCCAGGTTAACAAGGTCCTCTTCTACACACAATACTGTACGCCCAGGTTATCAAGGTCCTCTTCTACACACAATACTGTACACCCAGGTTAACAAGGTCCTCTTCTACACACAATACTGTACACCCAGGTTATCAAGGTCCTCTTATACACACAATACTGTACGCCCAGGTTAACAAGGTCCTCTTCTACACACAATACTGTATGCCCAGGTTAACAAGGTCCTCTTCTACACACAATACTGTACGCCCAGGTTAACAAGGTCCTCTTCTACACACAATACTGTACGCCCAGGTTATCAAGGTCCTCTTCTACACACAATACTGTACACCCAGGTTATCAAGGTCCTCTTCTACACACAATACTGTACGCCCAGGTTAACAAGGTCCTCTTCTACACACAATACTGTACGCCCAGGTTAACAAGGTCCTCTTCTACACATAATACTGTACGCCCAGGTTAACAAGGTCCTCTTCTACACACAATACTGTACGCCCAGGTTAACAAGGTCCTCTTCTACACACAATACTGTACGCCCAGGTTATCAAGGTCCTCTTCTACACACAATACTGTACACCCAGGTTATCAAGGTCCTCTTCTACACACAATACTGTACGCCCAGGTTAACAAGGTCCTCTTCTACACACAATACTGTACACCCAGGTTAACAAGGTCCTCTTCTACACACAATACTGTACGCCCAGGTTAACAAGGTCCTCTTCTACACACAATACTGTACGCCCAGGTTAACAAGGTCCTCTTCTACACACAATACTGTACGCCCAGGTTAACAAGGTCCTCTTCTACACACAATACTGTACGCCCAGGTTAACAAGGTCCTCTTCTACACACAATACTGTACGCCCAGGTTAACAAGGTCCTCTTCTACACTTAATACTGTACACCCAGGTTATCAAGGTCCTCTTCTACACACAATACTGTACGCCCAGGTTAACAAGGTCCTCTTCTACACACAATACTGTACACCCAGGTTAACAAGGTCCTCTTCTACACACAATACTGTACGCCCAGGTTAACAAGGTCCTCTTCTACACACAATACTGTACGCCCAGGTTAACAAGGTCCTCTTCTACACACAATACTGTACGCCCAGGTTAACAAGGTCCTCTTCTACACTTAATACTGTACACCCAGGTTAACAAGGTCCTCTTCTACACACAATACTGTACACCCAGGTTAACAAGGTCCTCTTCTACACACAATACTGTACGCCCAGGTTAACAAGGTCCTCTTCTACACACAATACTGTACACCCAGGTTAACAAGGTCCTCTTCTACACACAATACTGTACACCCAGGTTAACAAGGTCCTCTTCTACACACAATACTGTACACCCAGGTTAACAAGGTCCTCTTCTACACACAATACTGTACACCCAGGTTAACAAGGTCCTCTTCTACACACAATACTGTACGCCCAGGTTAACAAGGTCCTCTTCTACACTTAATACTGTACGCCCAGGTTAACAAGGTCCTCTTCTACACACAATACTGTACGCCCAGGTTAACAAGGTCCTCTTCTACACACAATACTGTACACCCAGGTTAACAAGGTCCTCTTCTACACACAATACTGTACACCCAGGTTAACAAGGTCCTCTTCTACACACAATACTGTACACCCAGGTTAACAAGGTCCTCTTCTACACACAATACTGTACGCCCAGGTTAACAAGGTCCTCTTCTACACACAATACTGTACGCCCAGGTTATCAAGGTCCTCTTCTACACACAATACTGTACGCCCAGGTTAACAAGGTCTTCTTCTACACACAATACTGTACGCCCAGGTTAACAAGGTCCTCTTCTACACACAATACTGTACGCCCAGGTTAACAAGGTCCTCTTCTACACACAATACTGTACGCCCAGGTTAACAAGGTCCTCTTCTACACACAATACTGTACGCCCAGGTTAACAAGGTCCTCTTCTACACACAATACTGTACGCCCAGGTTAACAAGATCCTCTTCTACACACAATACTGTACACCCAGGTTAACAAGGTCCTCTTCTACACACAATACTGTACACCCAGGTTAACAAGGTCCTCTTCTACACACAATACTGTACGCCCAGGTTAACAAGGTCCTCTTCTACACACAATACTGTACGCCCAGGTTAACAAGGTCCTCTTCTACACACAATACTGTACACCCAGGTTAACAAGGTCCTCTTCTACACACAATACTGTACGCCCAGGTTAACAAGGTCCTCTTCTACACACAATACTGTACGCCCAGGTTAACAAGGTCCTCTTCTACACACAATACTGTACACCCAGGTTAACAAGGTCCTCTTCTACACACAATACTGTACGCCCAGGTTAACAAGGTCCTCTTCTACACACAATACTGTACGCCCAGGTTAACAAGGTCCTCTTCTACACACAATACTGTACACCCAGGTTAACAAGGTCCTCTTCTACACACAATACTGTACACCCAGGTTAACAAGGTCCTCTTCTACACACAATACTGTACGCCCAGGTTAACAAGGTCCTCTTCTACACACAATACTGTATGCCCAGGTTATCAAGGTCCTCTTCTACACACAATACTGTACGCCCAGGTTAACAAGGTCCTCTTCTACACACAATACTGTACGCCCAGGTTAACAAGGTCCTCTTCTACACACAATACTGTACGCCCAGGTTAACAAGGTCCTCTTCTACACACAATACTGTACGCCCAGGTTATCAAGGTCCTCTTCTACACACAATACTGTACGCCCAGGTTAACAAGGTCCTCTTCTACACACAATACTGTACACCCAGGTTAACAAGGTCCTCTTCTACACACAATACTGTACGCCCAGGTTAACAAGGTCCTCTTCTACACACAATACTGTACGCCCAGGTTAACAAGGTCCTCTTCTACACACAATACTGTACGCCCAGGTTAACAAGGTCCTCTTCTACACACAATACTGTACGCCCAGGTTAACAAGGTCCTCTTCTACACACAAATACTGTACACCCAGGTTAACCAGGTCCTCTTCTACACACAATACTGTACGCCCAGGTTAACAAGGTCCTCTTCTACACACAATACTGTACGCCCAGGTTAACAAGGTCCTCTTCTACACACAATACTGTACGCCCAGGTTAACAAGGTCCTCTTCTACACACAATACTGTACGCCCAGGTTAACAAGGTCCTCTTCTACACACAATACTG